>JAODVM010445935.1:0-23048 GCA_025400095.1 Phenganax marumi
GCAAGTCAGCCTACTCGATCACATACTCTAAGAGGAGAAAAATCGCATCGAAAATCGCCCGTGTGAACTGGCCTTTAAATATACTGTATTACTGACCATGATTTCCCCTTTATCCTTGCCATCATTAAGATTTTCAAAAGTACACTGCTTCATGCGCTTTTCTTCTTGACTGCAAGAACGCTCGTCGCTATTACATGAGCAACTGCACGACGTCCCGGATGCTTCCAATTCCTTCAGTTGAAAAACAAGTAACTTTTCAACGATGAACTTTAGACTACGGTTACATAACAATTGAATGAACTGGCAGTACATATAGAGTATAAACTTTTGTGATTTGCGAAGCAATGTTTCAGTTGGTGAATATAAACTCAATGTACATATTTAAGATTTTTGAAATTTAGTTGCACGTGCACATATGCATACCGTATACATAAATGAACAGAACAAGGCAACAGTAAGACTTATGGCCATTAAATTCTTCATTTTTCTTGGTTGTTTTTCCACTCCTGCGGTATAATCTTCTCAAGTTGAAAACGCGTTATGACTGATTTTGCTAATCTTCCGTCAGCAAATATTCCTGAGTATTGTGTTTATCACTTTCCCTGCTGAGACGGATACTGTATGATATAAGTGTTGAAATACTGAAATAGATTAAATTTTGACCAGTTCGGATCTTTAGGACATACGTTTGTTAGTTTTTGTAGAGTCAGATTCTATGCCAAAAAACGTGTACCAGAACACTAAAAGTTCCTTGGTATTTCTCCGTTTATCTCCTAAACAAGCTAGGTGACCCCAAATTTTTCATTGCATACTTTTCTCTTCGGCATACATGGGCTTTTAACAATCAAAATATCGGAAAATTCTGTGCGGCCAATGCTGTTTCCTTGAATTACCCTTTTTTAGGTTTTACACATTTTTATGCAATATTTCCTATCCGAGAAGCTGTGTTTGCACTAGGGTTCTTAACACAGGACATTGTTACGCTTCGAGGCGCAGCCGAGGAACGTGGGATGACATTGTAAAATATTAGAGCATACTATAAAGACTGATTCATGGCACATTTACTCTGTAAATCACGCCTAACGGCTATTGTCCTATTGCGATGAGAGAACCATAGGATTCGGGGCTGTAACGCTATTTGGTAAGAATTTGAACTATATGTCGAACGCCTAACGACAAGTAAAAATCATACACAATGCAATTTGTACAAAAAGAATCGGATCGCCACAGCCAAGTCGATGTTGCTCAAATTAAGAAAAAGCAGGCAAACTAGCATAGTTATGATTGGCTGAGAGCATTTTGGTTGTCAGTAATGAAACCTGGAACGTTTTTGTCGGCAATTAGCGTGTACCGGAGTGTGGTTTCGACAATCTTGAGCATAACCTCTGAGATTATTTCAGGCAAGTTTGCCAAGCAACGTAATACCTTCAACCAAACTTGAAGCCCCTTCTACTTTGTTCAGTGTTGAAAACCATTCCCAAACAATTTTCCATCACTCACCTGTGCTTGAATCTAAACATCGAAAAGACAGAGGAAGAGGGAGTTAACAATCTGAACGTGATATAAGAGATTATGTAGTGCATGGCTTCAAATTTGGAGTTATCTATTTTTATACGCTCACTGAATTTCTTGTCATTTTCGCTAGTTCATATCGTAAAAGTATCAAACAAAACGCAACAAAATAACCGAGTTAAAACCTAAGAATGCCAAAAATTTTGTCTTTTGTTCCAAGACAAAAGTTGCCAACTGGGTGCATCGGACATCATGCTGTGTTGAACTTATAATTCACTGCAGACAGGGCAAAAATTTAAAATAAGCCAAGGGCAAGCCCCTCGAAAGCCATGCAAACTATTCGTATTGATCATCGTGAGGCATTGGTATTTCATTATACCATATCATTCAATTAGACATTCGTGAGTTTGCTAAAAAATCTGGTCAAGTGGATACAGCGTATCTTATAAGAAAATACTTCACAACAAATTCCGTGACTTTAATATAGATTTCAAGCGACGTACACCAGTCTGTTTATAAATCAAAGGCAGGATGAATTTTCTGTTCAAAAGAAGAAAAGGAGAAAGGTAGTGTCGATAATACTTTAATGGAATGCTATTTTGATGTCTAGTTCTTAGCCAATCACGCCAAACGGCGAAATTTTAACCCAGTTATATGTCTGATTGGGTTATGTACCCGTCATGCTTTGATGACCACGCTAAATTTGATTTATAAACTCACTTTTACTAAAGGGCTTCAAAATTGGGCACCACGAATACGAGTCCGATTCAGTACATGATTGTGTCTTCCCTCTTACAAAATCTTTCTGAAAAGTCTTTTTCGTTTTTCGAAGTAAAAATGACAATACCATTATGCAATAAGCAACACCAATAAAAGTGGCTAATTTTCAGCGAAAAAGTCTGCTGATACACGTACCTACGTTCTCGCACTCATAGTAAAACTCATACCTAAAACTCTGCCCGGCCCGGTCATAGCTGGTATAATATTTGTCATAGTTTCTACTGGTTTGAAATACCTATACTTCTTGGGAATTACAATAAACTTTATAAAGAAAACCCCATGACACAGGCGTAGACATGCTGTACAAAACATACACACGTAGGAATTCCTTTATAACACTATCAGAAGTGTAATGAAAAAGCGTATGCAATAGAAAACTATAGCGAGTGAATGTAGAGTGTAGCTATTTGGAGTCCACTAGTGGTCAATGTTTCGACAGATACATTGAGATATTTGGCAAATTATGATCAATTTCTTTCTCGTTTTCAACTCGAAAACAAAGCCCGCGAAATAAGCGCATGCACAGTAGCACAGTAACTATCCCATGATTTTCCATAGAGTTTGCCAATAATTGCACAATATACAAACTGTATTGCCTTAAATTAAGTCCATGCGACGACTAGTTTTAATCATTTACTGCCCAGATTTTAACTATTTTTGGTTCGGAGTCTAAATGCGTTTGTAAGATATATTGTATATTTTAGAGTTTTAGTAATATAAAACTATTTAAGTGAAGTCTATAGGAAAACAAAACAATAATAGACAACACAGAGTTTGTAGCTAATTACATGACGCACGATGATTGGTCCATTCCCAGTCTATAAAATTTCATCCTACCCTCTCGATTCACTGAGGGGGCAGTAAGCTTTTCCAATTTGTTGTACTTGACGAAAGAAGTTGTACATTTGAATTTTCAAGAATAGTTTTATGTTATTTTGTAAGGTTTTTGTCGTTTTGCTGTTTGTCTTGGCTAAATGAGGATATTAGAGCACTCCTTGACTGAAACTTTGTAAGCGACAGTGTTTAGAAGGAAAATTGGACAAACAAAAAGCCCAGGCAAACTTTCTTTACACACCACGCACTTGGTTGATAAGTCTTCATACTAACATGATCGTCTCGTGTTCTTCCGAGCAGCGTTTAATTATACATTCAACAAAACCTAGAACAGATTATACTTTAGTGAATTCTCGGCGATCATGCCACTACAAAGCAATGGCATTGTCAAGACGGAATTTAATGAGTAAATTGCTCCTCAGGCAAGCCTATTACACTGTTCTGTGAAGAAAAACGTTCGCTTTTCTTTACAACACTTCATTTCTTTACGCACTTTCGTTTCTGTAATTTTTTCTGTATTTCTTGATTGGTTGTCAACTGTGAATGTTTTTGTAACAGATACAGAACTACTGAAAGAAATGTAAACAATGTTGAGAGTGATTTTACGCGGCGGTGTTTTGGTGAAATAATAAATTACAATTCTTGTGCGTTATTGAACAAGGCAATGTAATTTAGAGGCTCGTCAACACCGCAGCCTAAACCTATTTTCAACAATGTTTACATTTGTTTCAGTATAGTTCTGCGCCTGTTACAAAAATTTAAAAACGATAACCAATCAAATGTTACCTGTTACTTAACTACGCAGCCGAAACGAAACGCAACAGAAACGAAAGGGCGCAGCTATTTCCGTTTGCTGACTGTGAATGTATTGACGAACACATGCATGTCAAATGGTTTGAAATAATGACTGAAAGCTGTTAATTTTTTCGAATATATGTTAGCGCTACATTTTACTGTTGCGTTTCTTCACGCACGTCCTTCTTCGAAGTTTACTGGCAAGGTTGCTCCTAACAAAGTTTAGATCTATCAGGTGAAGTTCAAGGTTTAAATCAAATAAGATGCCTCAATATATGCATGCTCAACTTTAATTGCAAATGACAATACATTGCAGGTTGTCGGTTCGATTTTACTAAGAACTTGTATACGTTCGCATTGCCAGGAAAACTCATACATAAGCAACGATCATCAACAATAATTGATAAAAATAATCTCATTAGTTTTTTATTTTTATCGTTCCTTTACATGTTTTGATAAAAAAGAGGACACATGTGCTTACACAGAAAATATTTCACTTTTACGTAAATGACGTTCCAAGTTAAAACTTTTATTCGGGATGGCGGAATGCGATATTTGTTGCACTATAATTCAAATGCTGCAGATATGTACAGATTAAATAAAGTAACAAAATAGCTCGAATTGTATAGTGCAAATAAAAGTTCGTTCAAGATAAAAAAAGTTTATCGAGCAGCAGGAAAACGCATGGTGAGAAGATGCACTATAGCATTTATCATTGAACTTTTTCAAGTCATGCGACCACAACGTATAAAATTTTTACCGATTGTAGGGACATATATTATTTCTTTGTTTACATTTTTGTTTAGTTTAATTTGTTATGTGTGTACAAAAAAAGAAAATTTTAAACAGCAACTTAATTGGTTTGTCGTGAAATGAATAGTATTATTACGCTGTTGCTGGTTTTTATATCTTATTTTCTCCTGATTGTATTTACTCAATTTTCAAGAGAATGGTTTAGAATTTGGCGAAAGTAAAAAGAACAATTCAGTGACACATACCTTTGCAAAATACAATCATAAAGTTCAGTTTTCATTCTGACAGATTTTTCTTTTTGCAACAACGCTCGTCTTCGAGTCCGATTTCTTCTTCACTTGATATTTTCGCAGTATCTTGCAAAAATAAGTTATTTATTTTTTACGTCTAAATGGCACAATTTTACGCGTTAAATTTTATGAAAGCCTCGAAATCTCAAGTGTCTATTGATGAAATTTGAGCAAATTGTTTATGAGAGATTTGATTGCAAAGCTAAAAAACTGAGACGCGCGGTCAAAATCAATGTTTCTGAATACAAACAAATTGAAGAAACTGTAAGAAGAGAAATTGATAAAAAGTTTCGGATCACAACTTTTATTGCACTGTACTCTGAAGTAAAAAGAAACTTATTGTTTGTGCACTGTGCAATAGTTCTCTATTAAAATGTAAACTACCGCGTCTTTTGTCATGGCAATTTGCTGTCATTACTATTGTCGCAAGTCAGCAAATCAAGAACATGCCCCTACAAAGCAAAGGCAAAACGTTTATTTTTATCTAAAGATACTTGAAATATAAGGGAGGTAATTAAATGACTTTATATCGGTGCTGAAATTTGTATTCCATATGGAATACGTATTTGAGCTTTTACACAAGAGCTAGACGAGAAGATCATGCATCTTTGAACAAATAAGTCGTAAAAGAAAACCAAAAATACAATATGTACTTTAACAACAAATTTTGTTCATTCTCAAATAAGAACACGCAGTCATAGTAGATGGGAGAAGCTAGAATCCCGGCAAAACGTCAAAGCATCATGAATATATCTTGAAAGGTTGTGAGAGCATTGTGCAGGAATGTAATCTAACATTGTTGAAGCAATAGCTATAACTTATTTCTCTGCCCGTCACTTCTAAAGCTCGTGCAACTGTGAAATTTCAAATTAGTGTAAGCAAAGCCAGTGTGTAAAATCTTTTGATCATTAAAAGACCATCAAAAGACTGTGCCGCAGACCAGGGGCGGACTGACAAAATTTTGGGCCTTAGGAAAAATGTAATTTTGGGCCCCTCGCCGTACGTTCATGCAAACACTTGTACTTTCGTTTGTAAGTCAGTGTAAGAATGTTAAAAGGTAAGTTAACAACATCTAATGCATCTGGATTCAGCCCACAGTCTAGAACCTACTTAAACAAGATTAAATAAATCTGCCTTACAGCTAATTATAATTAAAAACGTTTTAATGAGTTTACGTCGATTGTTACAGTCAAGACTAGCTACTGACAGCATTTTTTACTTCCTACTTTTGGGTCACCAAGACATCCGGGTCTTCGGTCAGCGTCCGGCTGCCTGGCCGGTTAGTTTGTCTCTGCCGCAGGAAAAACGCCAGCTAATCATCACGCTCGTTTGCTGACTGTTGATCAACTGACAGCGACTAGCTTCGGCGAATATAGGACAGAATTTGTTACTGAATATTAGCAAAGTTGTGCAAAGAAAGTTTGTATTCGAGCGCGTGCAAGGAATGTATTTTATCAAACGGAAAATTTCTCCAAGCGTTCGATCGTACAGGGTGTCTTCCTAGCTCGTTCCTTCAGTTCATCATTTTGAATTACAAAATAAAGATCTTATTATTTATGCCCAATTTACGTTTAATAGAATAATGTGAATATGAGTCTCAGATCCCTAATAGTAAAGGTCCAAACACAACAGATACAATTTGGCAACGTACGCGACACAATTTTTCGACTTTCATTAACTAGTAACTTTCACTTGGTCGAGGTTCTACAGATAGATATTCAAAGGCAATACAACATTTTTATTTTTTTAGTCCATACACATGTCCATTAAAATTTTCTTTCTTGTACAGATTAATTCGCTTTCAAAATTTGAAAAATCTTGCCGCCGTTGCCGAATCGCGTCCGATGTGTCTGGGCTTTTACTTTTAAAATTTTTACAATGTATTTTCTATTCCATCTTTAACAGGAACGTGCTAAATAGTAAATGTGTAACTGTTCAGTACAATATTAATCGCAGAGGTGCAGCATATTTAATATTTACACTGCTAAAAAAAGATCTGTACTTGTATCTTTGTAGTATTGTAAGAATGCATTCCACTGATTCACAAAAAAGCTGTTTCTTCCACTTATATAAATAAATGACTTCTTTAATTTTTGTTAGATCAGATCTTTTGATTTCCAAGGAAAAAATGTAACTAATGCAACCTCGTGATATAGTTATTCCACATACTGATGGTTTGCTTCGCTTCATTTTATAGGAAAAGCGATCGGAAACGTGGTTGGTTTACAAACAGACCGAATGACCAACGTCAACCGATTCGAAACAAAAAAGCGACAGACCACGCACGACCCAAGTCCCGTGATTTTGCCCAGGCAAAACAAACATCTCCTGCAAAACTAGCAAACAAATCCTTGGTTACCAAAATCAACGGAAATCTGGCTAATTCAGCCCCAGATGTCATTGTTTCCCACAAGACCAGCACCTCGAAAGATGTTACAACCTCAAGAAACAGAGACGCTGAGGAGGCCTCAAGTGAAGTAAACCTTACAAAGGACGCAAGGCTGAACAGACAGGAAATTTCGAGTTCCGTTAACGAAAATGCTGTTAAAGCAGAAAAGAACGACGAAACCTCCAGATATGATCATATCAATGGGAACATTGACAAGCCTATATCGGTCGAAGATGTTGAAGTTCAAATTCACCGCCCAGCCACTCCTGATTCGTTGACAAGCGCTACCACGAGTGTGAAAGGGCTCGAATCCGATTTGCTTCTTGACCTTCACGGTAGAGTTAAACGAAAATCCTCAATCACCCATTCCGAAAAAGAAGCCCTTGGTACCCTTGATGAGGTTCTGCGGACATTCGACTTCGATGATAACTTGAATGAGGTTGAGTCAATAGAAAAGAAATTAATCGAGCCGAAATCGCACTCTTTTCGCGAAGATTCATCCTGCGAATCCATATCTGATCTTAGAGAGTCCTTAGTGGATCGAAGTGAATTAAAATCAAACGGTATATCAAACAGCAATGACTCGAATTCCAAAACACCATCGTCTCCTTCACCACAGAAGCAGGAAGATATTCTTCTCAAGCCCCCAATTAAGCCAGAACCGGTGTATTCGAAGCCCATCAAAAAGCCGAAAGCTGGTGCTATCATCTCGGGAAACGACAACGGTCTTGATCAGCAGAAACTAGGCATAGCTCAACGAGAAGCGCCAGAAAAACCTCCACTTGCACCACCTGAAAAATTCGAAGATGATAGCCATGAGATCAAGTTTTCAGCTTTGAGAAAAACCTCTCCTTCAGTTTCCTTGTCTAAATCTCTAAACAAAACAGACTGGGCAAGTGCAAATGAAAATCCGAACCTCAACCGCAGACCTGTAAAAGCTAGTACCAGTCCCAAACGAAAGCCTGTAGAAGACAACAATGATAATTTCAGTCTTAGACGAGGACAGTTGTCAGGTCCAGCTTCAGTGAGCACAGATGAAAACTACGTAAAGCCACCACCTGATTACGACGTGGCAACTCTAAGTTCCTTTGAAAAATCCGCGTATTTTCCCGACGATTCGTTTTCCCGAGACACTTGGGGTTCCTTGACCAGCAGCTCTTCAAGTGGAAGTCGAAAAGTAAAAAAGAAACTCCGACCGGAAGCGCTCAAAATGATTGAAAAAAAGAGATCACAGCAACAAGACAAAACGGAAACAGACGATAGACAACACGATGGACTAGTAAATCGCTCGTTTAGATTGATAAAAGAAGAAAGAGAAATTTCCATAAAGAAATCCCTGGACGGCGAAGAGGCTGACCAAAGCGATATCGAGAAAGAATATAGTAAGATCAAAAGCGAAGCTGACATTTGGTTGGAAAACTACGAACGTCTTCGCGCCAATTCTGACGGGAAAACAGCATCCTTGAAATCAAGTTCGGGCAGTCCAGCAAAAAAAGCAACTGCCTACACAAAAGAACAAACACCAGCATCAAAACTAACTAAGTCGCCAGAAACCGTCGAGAGAGTGCAAGTGGTGAAAGAAACCTGGGCGAGTGTGGCTACTGCTAGGACCAGTGAGTCCCAAACTACAAAAACCAAAAAGAAAACTGAAAAATCAAAACTACAAAAGAAATCTGCGACAAATGGAAATAACAGCTCATCGGATGACGAAGATCTAGTTCGTCTAATGGAAACTGGAGTTGGTGAAGAGGACTCCAACGGCAATGATTCATTTCAGCTTCAGCGAGAACAGATCGGATACGTACCCAGGGCGTTGCGCATGAGCTTCGGCCAATCTTGGGACGGAATCAGAAAAGACCGTCGCGAGTGGAAATCGAGAGAGATGAGGCATGTTAGCACTCACGCATCGCGCAAAGGTGCTAAGAGTCTTTCAAACAGGTTTGATGATCAGGAAGCACAACCAGAAATGCTGTTCTAGAAGTTCAAGGCTACTACGGATTTTGAAAAACACTGATTTTGACCTTTCTACCTAAGTGAACATGTTGTGCGATTGGCCTTCTATAAGGCAATCAGACGAGTGTTTATTGAGAGAATATATTCTATCCTGAACTACTGTGTTTAAATGTTATAACCAGCCGATCACAAGATCTTCTATTGATGTAAAAACGTAAAAAGGCACTTGCAATTTGCCCTAACATTCTCATCAAGTTGACGTCTAGAAAATTACAAAAAAAAAGCAAATTCGAAATACAATAAACTAACACGCACGAAAATAAAGAACAGTTGTACGGTATGCTGCGGCAATATGTAAAACGTCCAGTTTTACGCATATCAACGGACTGCACCGCAGTAAAATGACAATTTTCTACATCAGTCATATCTTAACGTACTGTAGCGTTTTCGTTGCTTCAAAGTCAACTATCAGCTATGCGTTGACGCTTAAAAGACAAAGAAATATTCTAAGTTTCGCTACGAATCGGTTCAAGTGGAAAACGGGCTTATCGCACTGCCGGAAGATGATGTACTTTCACAGCCACAAAAGTCAAGAACAGTGCCTTAAATTGGGTCGGTCGAATGACTATACACAGCTCTTTGAGCTCCGTTGTACCCTAAATATATTATACAACATAGTTTTGTTTAAGTTACTTAGCTGTACTTTACATGGAATGAAATGGATAATGGAAACGCTCAGGTGTACTCAGAAGCTTAATTTTTCGAATGCGATAGCTGCTCCGTATACATCGATTCATTTGGCTCATACTTATAATCTTGAAGGTTCGTATTTAACTATGTACTTACGCCTCATAACTGGGGGATTTTGACTAAGCTTTTGTGGTACATCTGCGTATCTAAATTCATTCCTTAAATTAGTGAACAATCGTCAGCCTGGAACAAGTGGATATATGCATGCATTGCACCAATAGTTAAAAAAATGGACTTTCTTCAAAAACATACAGACCACATGCTATAAATTTTCCCACAATAGTAAACTACAAAATACAGTGGGAAAATTTCGCCTACAACAAAGCTCTTGGTTAATGATCATTATCATTGATTTCCAGAAACTTAATTGGGCACACCGCTAGAAGTAGTAGCAATTAGTAGCTACAGTAATTATTATATTTAGCCAGTTGGACATCATTTCGGCTACTGTGCATGATTGATATCCGTTTTCCTTCGCAACCACTCACTTGCTCATGATGGCGGAGTAGATAGTTTTCGACTGAAGTGCGTTGGAGCGAATTGAATTTATCAAACTTCATTCAAATAATATAGGCACACTGGCCATTCAGCAATGCAGCTGGTTTTCAAAGGATATTTTTGTCTTGCGTGCCGACAAAATATCCTCTGTTGAGTCGAAAGTGGTTCAAACTTTCGCCCATAATCCAAAAATATACATAATTTGTAAACTTCACAGGGTATATTTTCTGTATTTTATAACACTTCGCCTTTGTTGTTTTACTTATTATAGGAAGCTCTTTTAAAGTGGCTCAATATTTCCTTTTTTGATGCAAGAACATGGCTAAATTTTTGTAAATTGTCGAACATGTTAAACTGGTTGCAAAAAAACGATATTTAGAAACGTAGCTATTTCGTACTTATGGCAACTATTACGAAATTAATATTCCAAAAACAGAAGAAATATCGTATTTTGTCATTTTCTCGCGTAAACCAGTTCGGTCCCCGCCAATTTTTTTCAATATATCACCTAACTGAGCACCAAGAGATCTTTCAAAAATTTCTGTACACCCAATTCTTCGAAAAAACAATTCAGCTTTTTTAAAAGTTGCAGTGAACAGGATTTTTTATCCTAAACGCCAAAAGTACAAATCTTTTCGTGTGCAGATTTTCATAGTCTTTTACCTAAATAATAACAATAATATTAACAATAATTTATTTGATGTCGAATAACAGAACGTGGTGGCCCAGTCACTCGAGCCAGAGGATCATGATGAAGGTGCTCGACAAAAGATCAAGTACTAAAGATCAAGGTACTAGAACGGTTCACTTCTTATCCTTCTAAATGTTCGCAATCTATCTCGGTAAAGGGTGGTAAATCTATAAAGCGTTTTGATCTACATAATTGTTTTGTTTGCTGAGGGGTCCCGTGTTGCTTCGCTTCTGTTCGTCGTGCGTGTATCCATACTGTTTCAGATTTTGGAAAACCATTCACCTGATTCTCATGCTTTGCTAATGATAATGAATTGTATATATCATTCCAAGCAGACTCAATTACTGACCAACAGTCCGCGGTTACTGCCATGGAAAACTGTATTGATGATATCAAGTGATAGATGTTAAGAGACAAACTCAAACTCAGTGATGATAACACTGATCATTGGAACACGTCAACACTTCATAAAAGTCAATTTGAGCTCCTTACGGGTTGGTAATGCTTATATTACAACGTCCAGTGAAGCTAAAACCTAGAATTTCGGTTAGATTCTCAAACGAAGTGTGATGTCAACGTGAAAAGATGCTGTAAGGCCGCATTCTTCTAATGTCAGGCGAATCAGAAAAATTTTTACTCGTGAAACTGCGCAAATATTAGTTCCTTTGTGAGAAGCCGCCTCGAATATTGTAACAGTCCGCATTATGACTTGCCTGATACTAATCTGAAAAAGATTCAACGTGTACGCTGCGGCGAGATTTGTGTATAGCATCTCACGGTGTGATCATATAACTCCAAAGCTGAAGGATCCACCCTGGTTTCCAGTTAAATTTAGAACAGGCTTTAAAGTACTGTTAGCAGCTTTTAAAGCACTCCACGGCTTAGCTCCTGACTGTGTCTCCTAGCTAATCTCCTAGCTAATGTGTCTCCTAGCTAATCTCCTAGTCTGTGTCTCCTAGCTAATTACCATCAAACCTTTATTTACTTACAGTAACAGACTTAACTCAAAACTGCTTCTCCAGAAGCCAGTGCTTAAAACGCCGCGTACACTAGGTGATCGTTCATTTGGATGTACCGTAACTGATCTGTGGAATGACTTACCGCTAGAAATCTAACAAACTGATTCTTTCAGTACGTTTAAAAGACTCTTATAGGATATACTTGTTTAGCATGCGACTGTATCCTTCTACAAAGTTTTAACTCTTTTTATATATTTTGTAAATACCTACAGCACTGTTTTTTTGTCACGCACGTGTGAGCATATTCACGTGGAACGTGTGCAATAGAAGTGCTAATATTATAATTTATTACTATTGCTGCGTATGGTATTCACGCGCGGTTAGATTCTTCAGCCCCTCTGCAAGATCAATGATTTGACATGCGCGAACACAAGTTCCCAGGGGAATTAGAAAAATTATGCAAAATCTACGCGGTTGCAACCAGCGGCTGAGCCGGTGCTCTCGATTACAATCAAAATTAAAGCCCCGTTAGGCTTACTGAATGAAACGTGGTTTCACGAGTCAAAGGTAGGTCCCATGAACCTGCGACCTGTGTCGAACTATCTACCAATGCAAAAATGAACAATGTCCCCTCATTACTTCTGACTAACGTTTGTCATACTCTGAACAAACTGGACGACCTCACTTCATTTGTAGAAATCAATGAACCTGAACATATCCTTACTACCAAAACGCGAGTCCGGTATACCGGAAGTACCGAAAGGACACAAGAACTTTGGGCAGCGGGTTAAATGGCCATGTCAAATCATCTATACCCTCTAACCCAGTGGCGGATCAAGACCGTATCAACCGTATCAGCGGATCGATACGGTAAGATTTTTCCAAAAACTATATATTTGCTTTGGTTAATTTGCTATTGGTATAATTCATTTATTCAAGAATTATTTAACATCCTGGAACATGTAACAGACGCAAAATTTACTAAAACCTCCATAAACCTTCATCGTTTCTACGTGATCTAGTATAAACACGGCTTTAGCCATGAAAGTTGGTGACTCGAAGATGTTTAAGGAACGGATGGATGAGGTTGCAGGTACATGCAGAAACTTTGAATTTGAAATTCCCATTGACCAAGGTTTCTACTCAAAACGACAAGATGATATTTACAGGCGAAAGCAAACTCAGAGCCAGACTTTTTATCTCCATCTAATTCTCTTTCTCTCTGTGCTCTGATCGTATTTCTTATACCAGGCTGGAGTATCGCGTACGTCTTTACCTGGTTACCACAGCTGTCAGCGTTCATGTTCTGTTCAAGCCGACCGACACAGTTTGCTTGCATATAGGCCGACAGATTTCTACTTTGAAACCAAAGAATTGCTCATCTTTATAGAATGGGCAATGTTACAAGCAAAAAATTCTTTTCTAGAACAATGTGAACGCCAAAGAGAAAGTACTATTTCATCGTACCAGCGTAATCATCACCAAAATCAATTACGTCAGCCTAGCCTAAACTTTGTAAGATGTACTTGCCGCACATTTCACTCTAAGTTTGTTTTACAGTCTTAAAAGTTCTGAACGTGATGTTTTCAGGGTAAAACACTTTTATAGCCATTGGCGAATTCAAATACGTTTCATTAAAAATATACGATATAATTCTGGTTTATACAAGCGTGTGTGGGCGCGCGACGTCGAAGTGGAAGGATGCATATTAGTACAATGGATCCACAAGAAATAACTATACGCGGAGGATATCACACGGGGTGCAAAAATATTAATTTAATCTATACTTTCCACATGTTATAAAATTTCCCAAAAAATTTTGCAATCTTACTAACATTATGGCGTTCCTTTCAGCTGTAGCAAACAATTTTGTTGCCCTTGCCTAAACCGGCTGAGAGTAACCTAAAAAGAATTGTATATTGAGTGGCTACCTTGGCTACCTTGCTTAATTGTTCGCTTTTAAAATTGCAGCCATCAAAATCAATAAAAAGCCTAAAAACAAGCATGAACTAACACTGCATGAGCTAAAGACTCTAATCTATGAGAATCAAATATCTCATGCAAAATAAGACCCAAAAGAGACGCTTTCAACGATGGTTTGTCGTGTACTATAGAATCACTTCAATATCACTTTAACTTTAACAGCGAGCCCAAGGGGATCAAAGAATATGCTAACACCTAATAGGATATTCATCGCAAATCTTCAAACAAAATCAACTTTATTTGACTGACGTATTCTTAAAACTACAATGATATGTTCTTTTACGATAGGCTTACAATCCTAGTAAGTATAGGCGTATGAGCATATATATTTCAAACTATTGTGTTACATATCTGAGCCTATTTTAACATTTCGATGTTTGGCTATTCACAGTATATATAGGCCAAAAAGTATGTAAATCGATTTTGAAATATAAATTTAGAGGGTATTTTTTAAAACCTATCGTTTTTTGCCGGACTAAAATTTATTGCAGCTCGGCAAATCTATCATTTTAGACCGAAAATACATCGCAATGGCCGCTAACATTAATATAATTCCATATATTTTGGTTATTTTCATACACTATAGCATTGCACATTCTAACTTTACCAGGGAATTCTCTACTAAAACGTTCTCGCCGTTCAGCAACAATAGGCTGCTCGCTTGGTGTATCATTTACTGGCCCAAAATACACATCATTCCAAGATTCTCGAAATTTATTAAGAGCTACTATATTGTCGCTCAAAATTGCATTTCGAAAAGCCGAGAACATGTTAATGTTCGCCATCTTTAATTAAAAATTTTCACAAGTACACAGAAATATAAATCCTCGTGAATTAAGCAGCCTTATTTTGCAACTCCACCCGCTGGACTCCCTTACGGTTTGAAGCAAGTCAGGCCACCCCACAGATAAGTCAAGCTCTCGGTCATAATCGATTGACTGGACTCCATCAAGAAGAGCAAGCAAGTCAGGCCACCCCACAAATAAGTCGAAATAATCACTTGATCAATCAACTAACCAGAATACGTCACCCGAATTGGCGAGGTCCCGAATTATACAGATGATAAAATTAGAGATTACGTTTTGAAACTCGGAACTGATCTCGTAGTACAACTGGGCTGTTATAGACTGTTGGAAAAAGAACTACGCTCATAGTACAACTGAATTATTAATGCTCGAGGTTTAATATCAATCAAATTTTGAAAAAAATTTGAATAAATAATTCTTTCTCTGCAAAATGTGCGTAGGCAGCGCGGCTTAATTGTGACTTACCCTAGATCCGCTCCCTGCTGAGCGGTGAAGTACGCGGGCGTCCGTCCTTATAGTACAAATATTCAAGGTGTTAGCGCATTTCCAAAAGTTACCAAGTTTTCTATTTCATAACATGTAACAGTTGCAGCGACATATCCGATGGCACGAATTTCTTCGTGGTTCTTTTGTAATAGCAAAGAGATATATTTTCAAGTGACTTACTCTACAGCCTATTTTTCGTATTCATTTTTTCAAAACCTGGGATAAAAATTGGGTAAAGGCCCTCATTGCAATTCGTCTCTAATCATTGAGAAACTGAAGCTGAATGAACCGCCTCAGTATGCTCCATGTAAATGTCTATCGTATGGTAAATCGTAAACAAGACGTGCTGTACCACGGTAAAGATTATGCAACATTAGGCCCGGCTCAAACGTCGAACTTTTCATGTGCCAAATCAAATGGAAATGAACCTAAACAAAGAATTTTGCTCAGTAGCATTCGGTTCGGCACATGAAAATTTCGACGTCTAAACCGGGTAAGTCGCATCAATAGTTACATCAAAGTCAACGTCGTTTCTGGGTTAGCAAAACACTTTTTCTTGCCCAAACACATAAAATAATGCATGCAAATACAGACTCCACTAAAACAAACTGTCCAATTTTCTACCACACAAAATATTCAGGAAGTACTTTAGTTCGACGCGTCAAAGCGCTCGCACAGTAGCTACATTCATACAATCTTATAAGAAATGTCACTTATAACGTTTGTTCCACTCAGAATAAGAATGGAAGCCTCTAGTATCCACCAAAAGCGTTCTCAACATCTGCGCCTGAAAGAAAAAGGAGCAGTTTTTCTTTAATGAAACGAGAAGACACGAGCTAAAACAACCAAAATTTTAGCCTACACGACCTGCGCCACCTGCATTTTAAAAACTTAGGAATAAAAAGAGAGGCAAAGTACAACTGCACTAGATCAACCAACTTACTGATCTTCAATTACATATTAATTACTATTTGCACAACTCATATAGGAAGCTACATGTTTTTTTGCCAATTGCAGCACTTATAATCTCATCGAGCCTATTTCAAAGCAAAGGAATGAAATATTGTAGTATCAAAACTTTGTCTAGAATTTTGCTGCCATTCATAATGCCATTAATATTCTATTCACTAGTAACGGTGTGACATGTGATTGAAATCTGAAACTTTCGTAACCGGAGTTGGTTTAAACAATAAATTACTTAAAAAGTAATGTATACCTTCTGAGTTCTGTTGAAACAATGACATAGCCTTGCTAAATGGAATTCTCTGTTCGGCGCCATACTGCAAAACAGGATCTAAAGGTCGAAGCAATGAAAGATACATATATCCTGAGGCAAGTTCTGAGTCAAAACTAAGATTACCCAAGCCACGCACGAACTATTTGAAACGAAGCTTTTGTTATAGTGGGGCACAACTATGGAATAGCCTCCCTCAGAATATCCGAAAGCTTCGATCTCTACCACTTTTTAAAAAAACCTTAAATGACTACTAAAACAGCTAGCAATCTATAAGTGACTCCCACACCGCAAACTTGTAAGACAGTTAATATTCTTCTTTTGTAAATAGTTTACTGAAGTTTTTACCGTGACTAAATAAATTTGTATTGTACTGTATTGTATCCAATCACTATTGTAAGAAAATAGCGAACACTTATTTGAAATGTAGAGTTTCATATAAAGACCTCAAAGTAATGCACGTTATGGAACTGCAACATGATAAAAATAAAAAAATCCTTTACTCGTCTAGACTGTACTACAAGTGCAAGAACCAGTTCGGCTGCGAAACCTGGGTGTAACCACTGTAACCTTAGTCAAGTTATGTTCTCATTTCGCAAATGACCACAATTGAAGGGAGAGAAAAAATTGAAAGAACAATGCTTAGGAGATAAAAATCTTGTCGCAAATTGCATTCGTAGTCAAATCACTGTCTCACGGCTTCGTACACACGCATAGTAGCTATAATGCTCCAAGAGTTAAAACGCAGCGGTTATAAGAACTGTTTCCATCAATAGATAAATTGCATGCAGAACTTGATATTGGGCCACCCGCAGCTTGACTTTCACTTTTGACTTCCTCCTGAGAAAAGCCTTTTGATTGGCTAGCTAATTCTTCACCTTTTTGTGCATGCTTCCATGATGTACTTGCATGCAGTCATGTAATCAAAGCGGCATCAAGATATAAAAATAACCAAAAAGACGTTTTCTGCACGAGTTGATGGTAAATGCCGCCTTGCATGTTCACACTGGTAAGTTAAAATATTTGTCCATTCACTAAAGAAATTCCATATTTATGGGACAAAATTGCCATGAATTTTTGCCTATGAGTTTCTTTTCATAAAACCCATTGTCCGACGATTCTCTATTGAACATCAATTCGGGTTCATCTCAAGAATCATAGAATAATCACTAAAGTAACTGGCGAACGTTGCATTAGAGACGTTTAGCTTGGCATTCACGGAACGCCGATAACCGCAAACGGCAAACTTCATATCATATTGGCAAGGCGATTTCTATAGCTTTTCGAAGATAAATCGCGTTTTTGCATCAAACTAAAACATGACTTGACTACGTTGATGAGTTATGAATTTAAATCAACTGTGAAATGCAATTTAAAGTTTGCCGTTTGCGGTTAGCGGTTTGCCGTAAAGGTGGTGCTAAAGGTCTCTATTACCTTGGCGTTGAGCTGAAGATTGCGCTTGAGGAGAGACCCCATCTTCAACATCACTACTTTCTGTATCGCTGTCACTTTCTCCAGAACTGCTGACAGCATCAGTAGTGTACTTGGCGACATCACCAGGTTGGTTAATTTTTAAGCCATAGCTGGATGTGGGTCCTTTTGCTAAAAGTTTTAAAATATGTTTTTGGATACTCGTGTTCACGTGCAACACTTACGTACTAGGTATCACTCAATTAAAGGTAAACATATACTTATAGGGAATTTTTGCATACTCCTGTGATTTTCAAATGCTCCTGTTCAGATCTCCATACCAATGTGCATGCAGATCATACATACACTCATGATAACACTCAAAAGCTCAATTTTCACTCATCAGAAGCCTCGAATAAGATTCTATTTTTAAGTCACTTGTCTGCCTGGCAAAATGCAATATAATGTTTCATGCTCACTAGCAGCTGTTCTTTATGGTAATAATGTTTTATCCTAATGAACATTTCTAAGCAGTATAGCAGTGTTTTACAGTCTTTCATATAACGCGAACTTGCGTTGTATCATATTCATGCACATATAATTGTTTTAAATCCCACATAAATCTCATGCCAACTCAACGTCTTGCTATAAATTCATGAAAAACTAAACAACTTACGAGGCTGGTCAACAGGTGCGAACGGATTGTTTAACCTGGATGTTCTCTGGAAATTAGGGTCAGCTTGCAGATTATGAACTGGATGTCGATCTCGATCCTGAAGCCGATCAAGGGATACCGGTTGCTGTAAGGTGTTTTGAGGTGGCATGTGAGGTACCGATGTGTGCAAAGGTGGCATGGAGGACAAAACATGCGCTTGAGGCATGTGAGGTAGCGATATTTTGTTAATCGTACTGGGATCGTGACTTGTCATTTCCAATGCAGTACTATATGATAAAATACAGATTTATCAATTAAATCGTAGCCAAATCATCAAATCTGAGCTGTCGTATCGACATGCATAGTGGAAATGAGTAAATAAAAAATAGTTAAAATCATGAGGAAAACTCAAATAAAAGAAAATAAATTGAAAAACATTCAACATGATGACGAAAGCAAGAATCATGAAAACACTGCAGAGGTGGAGAAATTTTAAATCGCATCCGCTGAACTATACATACATGGAAGGCACTCCGGCTAAAAAGTGAAGCCAAAAATAGCGGCTCATGAGGCTTTCTTGGGCGTCATCCTGCAGTCTTTTCATACGCAAATCTACACGGGCGGTTGTATAAAGAAGTGGCGCGAAATTTTTGAAACTTTCTAGCTCTGGCTTTTCCGAACAAAAGCAGTGTTTCAAAATAAGCTAAAAAATCTAAGCTGGTAGAAAGAACAAAGCAAGAAAGACATGTAGTAGCTAAAACATAAACAAAAACGTCGTACCAAGTTATCAAAACAACGAAAGGGAAAAGGAAAATAGGCCTTTATTTTTCCTCCGGTGAAAAAATTTCATTACAAAATTTAAGTAAAAGTTTTGTGCATGCGTAAACGTTGTAGTCAAGAAACCCAGACTTTTTTGAAGTTTTTAAAGTCCTGCTACACAGAATATATAATGCATTACACAAATTGTGCAAGTACACGTATTTATTTGTTTTTGTTTTGGTCGAGTAATATGGGTCTTAAACTTGAACTGAATTCATTTGGAAAATAAAAAAGTTTAAATAATTTTAACTTAAAATAAAAAATATACTAAGACGAAAAGAAACGGTAATTCTATATGAAATGTATGGGTTTATTTTACTTCTTTTGTTAAAATGCAAATATTGGAGGATCATATGCCATGACTGTAATCTAATCGTGCGTGTAGATTTGCGAATAAAACGACTGAGAATGACGCCCAAGCGTTGAACTAAAAGTACATGGAACGTTACCTGTAGCCAAAAATTGAAGCCAAAAGTCCGAGGTCGGCCCTAGTCTTTCCACACAACGGAAAACACAGTAAAAAAACCCAAACATAAAAACATTCTCAGAATATACGAGTCAAACTTTGCCAAAAAAGTTTTACGAAGCTACTAAGCATTTTCTAGCAGAAAGTAAGAAAAAAAAACACAAAGAAAAACAATGCAGTTTTTTTCTAATTTTATGAACGAGCTGCCTAAAAAAATAACTTCTTTTTTGGCAAAAACGTACAATTAGGAGTGAGGTCTGCGTTTTTGCGAGAGAATCGCGAAACAGTAAACACGAGTGACTGGGTGTCAAATTTGGCGTCAATTGATTATTAGACAGTATCATTAGAGGTAGCGTTCCATGTATTTTTAGTTCAATGCGCCCAAGAGAGCTTCATGAGCCGCCATTTTTGGCTTCAGTTTTTGGTTTGCTCAATTGACTGGAGTCAGCGTTTCATGTATATAAAGTTCAGTGATCAAATCACGCGTGGAGAATAATCATGAATAAAATCAAAAAGAAGCAAATCAGAATACTCAAAAAATAATACACCAACAATAATCATGAACATGCGTTCGATGTTTAATATTCTCCTGATTGATGTCTTCGCTTTTCCCGTTAAACGTTTAGCAGAACTACAATTTTTACATTTCAAATTCGTATAAATACCTTTCTTGCTTTTGTTTTGTCTTGGACTTATCATGTTTCTTTGGATTTGACGACGGTGACCGTTTTGGCTTGACTGGGGCTTTTTTTGGTTTGGGAGCATCGGGTATTCCAATATTAAATGTGCCCATGTCCACTACTTTGGCAGGTTCAGCTTCATCAGCCGCTGCTGACGAAAGTAATAGATCCGGGATACCACTTGCTGCTTCCTTCGCCTTTTGCTATAGCGAAAAATAGTGTGTGACATCATAAAGAATAACAGAGAGCTTTATTAAACTTAGATTTGATTATATAACAAGTACGCCTGACAGATTTTGCTGTTCAAAATCAGCCATAATCTACATGCATGCAAACTCGTTTTCGTCTTGTTTGAGTTATTATGCGGTATATAGTCCAAGCAACAATTACTAAACGGGGAAAGTTTTTCAGACTTATGTAAAATAAACGTTCGTATAGGGTAATCTAAAAATCTTGAAGTCGCAGTCGTATTCGTGATCAAATCTAAGCTCTCCAATTAGCTACTGACTGCAATTATTGTAATTGTGAAACACAAGATAATATGCTATGGCCAATAAATTCGGAAATTGTACTCATAAGAAATATCAAACTGAAGTACATATATGTTTTAGTATTTGAGAGAACTAAAAGAGAATTACAATTAATGAATCTTAATGCAACAAAGATTTTACAAACTGTCAAAATTTTCCCGAAATTGCGCAAGGGGATGATTTTCGAAGGTGAAAACAACAAAAGGAAAATTAAGAATATAAAGTTTCGTTTAAAACTACACAGTCATTTTGCATTGAATATCACTGAATTAAGTCAAACATTCAAAATAAGCAATTCGTCATGACGGTTTAAATTGTAGGAAAAGACGTCAAT
Organism: Phenganax marumi; assembly: GCA_025400095.1. Lineage (NCBI taxonomy): Eukaryota > Metazoa > Cnidaria > Anthozoa > Malacalcyonacea > Clavulariidae > Phenganax > Phenganax marumi. Next base: position 21,608 of record JAODVM010445935.1, read on the forward strand.
GAGGGATAGCTGCATCCTCCAAAACTCCCCTGATATTTATTGCTTTTGGCACTCATTTTCGTCTACTTTAGGGAAAACGACCAAGATTTCACGTACTGCCTGTGGTCAGCAGCTGGAAGAGGGCATGCAAACTCTGCAATAGGACTACTGTGCATTCAAGTTGATACGGAATGGGCACTTGGCCGGGGATACCCAGCACAGTGGGTTTGTGCTCTGCTGCTAGGCTGGCCATTTGCAGCAGGTGGTCAGCAGTGACCGTGTCTCCTGCTTCCGCCATGGCCAACACGCGGAATTTGTTTGCTCTAGATTCCAGCACCCGTAGGCTAGGTGGGAAGGCCCATGGGGCTGGACACGCGAGTCCGGTTTCGGTTGGCGTGGGCAGCGGCGCAAAATCTTCGGGGAACGGTACTAAGGCAACATCCCAGTGCCGAGGGCTGCTCAATCGCCGGAGCTTCTCACTTGGTGATTCCTCCCCTTTTCGTTTACGAGAGGGAGACACAAAGCCAAGCAGGAGTGCTAAGACTGAATAGCACGTGCCGTGCTCCTCCAGAACAAGCCGATAGGCCTTCCCTGCCTGCGAGCCCATATGGACCGTACTTGAGGGGCTGCTTGCTAGTTGGTCAAAATTACAGCTCTGGAAGTGCGCTGGGCAGAAGATAGCCGTTTGTGACCACGAAGGAAAGGCTATGCGGTATTCATGCATGCCCTGCAACCCGGTAGCTGTTGGTGTGATATCCACGACGAGGCCAAACTTACGAACAGTGGGACTACTCCACAGTTCTTGTCTTGTGGTGGCTTCTTCGACAAAGGTAAGCTGCGGGAGAAATAGGGCTAGAATGACAAACACTTCTCGGAACGGGATCGGTGCCAAGAGGTCTCGAGCCATCTCCGTCAGCCATTGGGCACACGCACTTGGATTGCCTTTGCCGACCCGAAAGTTTTTCAGCAGTAGTGCCTGCGCTTCTTCCATGGAGGCAATTTGCTGTCCTGCCACGCAGCTTTGCAGCAGCATGAGCAATTCTTGGTCGGGTCGGTGGAGGTTGGACACCAACAAGCTGATAGCTCCTTCCCAATCATCGCTTGTCATTACCGTTTCAAAGCGAATCCAGGAGGCCAAACGCATAGGGGCAGCGATTCGATCACGGCGAGGAACAACATCAGGGTGTGTGAGCTTCAGCGTAGTGAGACTGACTTTGCCTGTAGGGAGCTGGCACTGGAGCCAGTGCCAGTAACAGTGTTTGTGCTTGCCCATCCACCTTGCAGAGTCTGTTACATACGTGATGTGCAGGGATCGTTGCAACATGTCAAGCTCGTTCTCTGTCGGCTTCCAGTCACACAAGCAATCTTCAGCAGCATGGACAAGATAGTAGTTGTGCCTGTCAGGCTCTGCAGTGGCAACGAGTGCCGCTAAGACACTCTTCGGCATTGCAATGGCGCCTAG
>JAODVM010446046.1:0-43218 GCA_025400095.1 Phenganax marumi
TTTCTGAACGTTTTCGTTTCTCAGCCGTCGCCATATGAAATATATTGATCTATACGATTACAAAGCTGGCAAAATAATTTTTTATTGGCTCCATACGAGAAACCTGTTAAACGAGACACCTTGTCACTTAATTCCTAGTGCTGGCGACGCAAAGTCTCGCAAACAAGTAAAACAACACGGAGTGAACATTGCTAAACACCTAACAGTTATTATATTAATTGAACATTTGAAAAAAGAGCTGCAACACAATAGAAGGCGGTAAATTGGTAAAGACGCTTCCTTATTCACTTGCTTAAAGTTGTTTAGGTTTTCCGCAAAGTGAAAAGCTTTTGAAAGCAAAACAGTTATTTGTAGCTACATTCATGTCATCTGATGATATTTCTAAACTTAAGCCGGAGTTAAAAGAAGAATTCCCAACTCCGGCTCCGGCTGACCAAAAAGTGCCGGAGCTCCGGCAGAACTCCGCCTCCGGTCCTCCGGCGCACAGCCCTACTGTCCGGCCGGATACTGGATATACCGGATATTAAAAAAATATCCTGCCGGATACTGGATATTTTGTTGTGATAATTTTACCCTTTGTTCCAGTATTAACTCTGTTTTAGGGTGTACATCATATTATGACATACTTATATAAGATGCTGTGGAAACACCATTTAAATCTATTTATGCAAAGCATTCGGGCCGTAAGCCTGGACCGTCAGGGGCCGGTTGCTCGAAAGGTGGATAGCGCTATCCATTGGATAGTGAATTTTTCAACAATCATAAAATTGGACAAAACATGTCGAAACTTCCATTTTGGTCAACAATGTAAACACCAGAGAATTTAATCTATCGTTACAAGTCGTAATATTATGTTACAACGATGAGTGAAAAATTTTATGAAGGCTGCAAAAAATCACTATCCAGTGGATGGTGCTATCCACCTTTCGAACAACCGGCCCCAGCAGTGCAAAGTCTGGGGTTATGGACCGAAAGCTTTGCATACATAAATTTATGTGGTGTTTCCACAAAACCTTATAATATTGAATATCAATTTTTATCAATTTTTATCTTTCACGTTAACCATTTTAACTTAAAAACCTCTTAAAAATTATCCGGTATCCAGACCGGATATTTCTAATATTATCTGGCCGGATACCGGATAATGGGATAAGCACACTATCCGGCCCGGATATGAATCCGGTGCACCCCTATCATCATGCAGTGTTAATTGCGACCTTGCAGCAGCTGGTAAAAAAATAAATATTGCAAAACTGGTAAAGTTAAACATGACTGCTTCAACTTTATACTAGTGATTTTTGTTTATGAAAGTATAGAATATGTCACTTTAATTGTGGCAACTATGTGCTTGATGTTGATACTGACGACTTCAATCGATTTATGTATTTGGCCAAGAGCTAGTCTAAGTCATTTTGTTCGGCTACATACAAATGTTAATCTCGAACAAGCTTTTGATTATGCGTGGAAGCGGTGGAGCAAAGCTTGAAATAACAGGGGGATTGCGGGAACACATACAATGCAGAGCTAGAGACCCAGTTTACAACGTTGTAATTTCCCGAAGCGACGTATGCGCATAAACATCTAACAAATACTATAATGCATCATACCTTCCCAATATTCAAGAAACGTCCTGACTTCATCTTCATCCTATGGCGCTCAAATTCATGTTTCCCTTAAATCACAGCAAACAACTCTTTGGCAGAACCATGAAAATATATAACCTGGGTTGCACGTTCGCTTCTCTACTCGGTCTCAGATATTCCGCTTTATCTTCTTGAATTATTCCCAGTTTCCTGACTTTCCGAAGTTTATCTGGACGCTTGAGACCGTAGATATCAAATACACATTTGTCAGCAAGCTCGAAAGTGCTCAAAGTTGCAAAAGTATATCCAAGCCAGCTTAGCTGGCAAACTCTGACCAACCCTGACATTTCAATCAGGCCCACTTATGTAATGACACACGTGTTTATCGAAAATCGTGGCCACTGATTGGTCCAATGAGAATGGGCGTTCCGAGCTGGTTCCGAGCACTGCGACTGCGACCTTACTGCGACCTCACCATGAGTCCCATATTTCATGTAGTTAGTGCTCCTTCATTGCAAGTTACTGTTAGATTTGAAACTTAATGGCTAGTCAGTAGAGCATAAATATACTTGTAAAAATATTCAAATGACTGAAAGTATGAATAATCATAGATTATGTAGCGCAATCTTTTAAACAAAGGGGACAAGATTAGAAACTTGTCTTGCAACAACTTTCTTCACAGTTTCAACGGTACTCCTGCACTGTGATTGGTTATTAACTTTAAAACGAGCCGACTATGTTTAGGATGCAGCAATTGTTTGTTTTTTCACCTCAACTATTACACTACAAAGTAGAAAATGTTCTTTAAAGGTTATTCAAAAATATGTGCTATGACAAAAACGCTATCCAATATATTGTATTGAACAGCATGAACATTAATGGAAAGCAAACTCTAGCTAGTTCATCGATATCTCTCACCGTTAAACTTTTAAAATATTCCTTAATTTTCACCACTACCTTTTTCTTCTTCGGCTTCGCATCTTCGTGAACGTACGTGCAGACTTCGTAACCGCGTCGGATCTTGGCGTACATGCTTTTCTTTTTTGGTTCATTACTGAACGGGCGTTTCGCGGCCTCCTAAACAATATTATCATAGCAGAAATATAATGAAGCAAACTTTGTGGCAGATAGTTATTATCATTTATATTCATGCCTGCATGTTCATTCATTCCTTACTGGTGACATTACCTTGGCCATCTCTTCCTCCTCCACTTTTTTCTGAATTTCAATAAATTTTCTTCTTCGTTGACAAAGATTTTCCAAGTACAAGACAATCGTGTATTCGACAAGAACAGCAAACACAAACAGAAAGCAACAAATGAGATACCAGTCTATTGCTTTTACGTAGGACACCTGCATGATATACAAAAAAAAATTGAAAAAAACTTCATTCATGACAAAAATTCCAGTATTGGAATATGATGAATACAAACATTAAAGAACATAGAAATAATTATTTACAGCTTATCAAAGTTTACTAAAAAGTCAAGACAATATTTGGCTACCAACTTACTTGTGGATTTGTCTTTGACTTCTTTTGTAACCGACTCTGCTCTTAATTTCAAATATTATTAAATACTTAGATGACCCATTGCGTTACCTTTGGCATGGAATTATTGAGAATATTGAGAATGGTGGTCGTTGTCAACACTGACGTAATTCCAAGAGTGACTCTAGCTGCTGTGGACTCGAGCGGAATACAAAATGATATCCAGGATAAGACCACAATAAGTGCTGAAGGAGAGTAGACATGAACTATAAAATACCCCATCTTTCTTTTCATAGTGATCACCGCTCGAATTCCGCTCCAATTTCCTGCCAAATAATAGGAATTAGATCTGACTGCAATGATACCAATGCTACATGACAAACCAGCTTCATAAAGCCTGGTCATAAAATCATTTATCGGCGATATCTTACTGACGACTTGCTGTCAGTGTAGTAGATCATTGATGCACAAATTTTAATGGTCTGAGAACATCGCTGAAATTCTAATATCATGTGAAACTGACAAAGTTTTTAATTAATGAAACGCACCAGACATATACTTTGTGTGAAGGGGCAGCACAAGAGTTTGAGAGATGTTATGTTGAGGTAAATCTCTCAATGGTATTGCCAGTCCGCCATCACTCCTGTTTTCCCAAACCAAAATCACATCCTGATCACTGTAACTGTCTATAGTATAAACAGAACGCAATGAAGCTACTCATAAATTTTAACCACCATCCATAGAGCTTATAGCAGTATGAATCGATGCTTACAACTTTCTATATCTAAGTTGCATTTCTGCTCATCGTTGGGAAACATTCGTAAATCCATATGACACGAGGGCTTCACTGAAACTCTAAATTAGAGAGCTAACACTTTTGAGTGGGCAACATTAAAGCAAAGCAAATTTTGCTTTTCGCTGACAATCACAATGAACAAAAACGACAGAAAATCTAAAAGATATTACGATAGTCGTTTGCATGATAACATCGAACTGAAATCTTACCTCGAGTTTAAATGAACGTCTCCATCTGATCCAATCGTAAGAAGTTTATTGTCCGTTGTCACTTTATGAAATTTTGATTCTTTAGAATTGACGAAATAAGTATCAGGTGTCCAAATTTTGTCCAGAACTTTATTACTGATAGTATACGTTGTATTTTGCATGTGAGCCAGTCTGGGGTCCACCCAGAGCTGACGTAGAAAGAAATCCATTTTAAAATCCTGCATAAGAGAAACCTGTGTAAGCAGTTAATATTCGAACATATAAACTGTTGAACGAACAAACTTGATTATTCCTGTATGCCTGAGCACAAATTGATTTTTTATTATATTTGGTGTGGTTCTGTACTTCATACCATATCAATGACATTAATTGAGTCCAAAGCTATCACCCATAAGCCGACTTGAACCTTTACAGGTTCACCTAAACACATAGCTAAGAAGTTCGTTGTGTACCGTTAAGATCGCTAACACATTCAGATTCAAATGCAAAATGATTCCACTTGCTAAAGACAAGTATTTTCTTTTAAAAATCACCCACCACCAATATTAGGTCGAAGTCTCCTATCGTATTTATCTTCACGCAGTAGATCATCAAGCAATGTCGTTATCCCATGATCAGGCGCTACTCTTTTAATTCTACTGCGCTTATGATTTTTTGTCGACTCTGTCATGTTTCCATCGTTCAAGATTTTACTTAAAGACAATAGAGGAGGTAGTAATGGTTAAATGAATAACATGGTATTCATGACATTAAACTAAGATCCATGTTTTATTTTCCTGTAAAGTAAGAAACCTGGGGTAGTAGATCATGCATCATGTATAGAGCATGGAATATGCAAGGTAAAAGAAGTTTTACTGTCTTAAATCGAAACTCTGGTTAGTTCGTTTGTACACCTTACGATAGCTGTGCATGTTTCAGCTCAGTTTTACGTAGAACGGGCTGTACAGAATTAGGTCTGCGCAGCTGGTGTTACAAAGCTCGAATGCTCATTACAAAGCTCGAATAATTGATCTGCGGCGAGCATCAGTGTACGCCCAGTTCTAGAGGCCGCATGATACAATCGAGAGTTGGATAAAACTTAGCGTGCCGACATATGGGACTGCAATTCAAATATCTTGAATTCCCTTACCTCTGTGTAGTTATTTCAGTTATATTTATAATAACGCAGATTGTAAATAAAATCTTCGAAACATCATGCTGTCCAAATAAACTACACGTACGCATCTCTGATCTCTCTTCATTCAAAATGTGTTTCCATTACCTGGAGTGAAAACAAGATGTCCGTGAAGAGGGGGCAATAACCGCGTGGCAAACAGTTCATGCAAGAGAACAATGATCACAATCATACAGACAGTTGTAGTGTCTAGTACGCGTAGATGGATAATATCTACTCAGAAGCACTCCATATAATAAACTGGCGGGATAAAAAGCCCATTAACTAAATGTACGTTATCTACACAAATGTTTATTAGAGACTGAATCAGTTCAAATTAATAGCTCCAAGTGACGATGCAATCTATTTTAAACTAATTTTCTTATCAAGAGTTTCAGTTTGTCTAAGATGCATAGCGGTAATAACCGCAGGTGCCTCAAACTTTTTACAGGCAACAAACAAAATCTGCAGTAAAACAACAATCCTGTCCTTACAGCTTTCAGATTGACTGGTCAAAAACCCTTTAACACAAGCGTGAGGCATGTGTCAGTAAGATACCTAGAAAAGTGTTTATAGCACCGGATTCATTTTGCTAACGTGATAGATTTTGAGAAATCGCTTTCAATGAATTGTGGTTGACCAAGTGGTTGTGACGAAACAAGAATGCGGCAGTGTGGCGCGATGTCAACAACTTTCGACAGGTGCATGGACCGCAACGCTGAGCCCAGAAAAATTAATGTTTCGTTTCTATTTACCTACTATATAACCCAGCTTTCATGTCATTATATTTAGCTATTTCACTACAATATTCATATGGAATTTTATCGACGTTTTAGCCATCATTTTATGACATGAGGAAGCCAACTGAGAAAGGAAGAGCGTCGCAACTAGTGGACTGAAGCTGTAACGCACCGCAGTGCGTATGAAAAAAGACAGACACAACTTTTGCGCAGGGAGACTGAGGGAGTGGATGAGTTTGTCTAAACTGCAGCGCCCGCAGTCGTAGCCGCTATAGATTTGATGCTGCTTACTCGAAATAACGAGTGAGGACAAAACGACTTGCGCCGCATATCTTGGCTCCACGATTTATTAACTTCAAAATTGTTCAAGTTTCGCTTACTGTGTGAAATGTACCTCCACGCAGGTACAGACCTGAACCTTAATTATTGAACATCGATGAAGCCACATGATAAAACTTATGGAGTTGCAGGTGCTAAAATCCCACCAGATACGGATCACATCAGTTTTGACTACAAACGAACGAATCGTGGATGAATTGAAACCGGGAGAAAGTATCTAGAGACGAGCAAATCAGAAACGAGGTGCTTTAAAACTGTATCACAAAGATGCATGCAAACACATGCAGTAAATTGAATATTTAGATTTCATTGTTCATCTCAGCTTGCATTTTCACCTCCCATGATCTAGTTCTGAGGATTCAGCAAATCTTAAAGTGGGGAAGCATTACGGCATGCTGTTTCAACTCCAAATCGTCCCTCTCACTGCTAGAGCTACGCCACAAGCCAAAAATCCAATCAAACTCGAGAGTGTCCTCCTCAATCATATGGGACTGAAATGCATCAAACTAGAGCCGTCTCACTGAATTATGATTGGTCAGTAGCAAGGACATCTCGTCATCCAATTTCAGTGAACTTAACTGCATGCTGAGAAATTTTATATAAGTATTCAAATCTTAACGTAGTTGCCTGGAAAATTTCCCCACTGTACTCAACTATGAGCAAACAAAACAAGCTTTTCTTGATGAATATCACAACGCCATTGTGACGGTGAAAAAACAACGCAAGCGACGACTTATCAGTAAAACCCTCTGTCAGACTGAATCAGATATGTTGATGAAGAGTTTATCGAAAAAAATTAGCAGCCAGAGTCAAATTAAAATCATTTGACATGAAGCTGAGTCAAAGTTGTGTCAGTGACTGCAGTTCATGGAACGAAACTTTTACGAAATATGCAGCGTTCAATGTATTGGTATACAATCCAATTTTCACTAGGCTTGTAATCCAACATGTGGATTAGTTAAAATTCCAGTTAAGTAATCGCCTATCCATATCATAATGGTGGTCGTTTTGCAAAAGACCTTAATGAAGGACGTTATTCTCGCACGTATATACGCCTACATGCACGCGTGAATGCAAATCACATTATATATATACGCAGAATAGTAGTAATCAGACTCAGCAGCTGTGACGTCTGTCTTTATGATTTCGATCAGTAAGGTCGAAAAGTTACCTAGTTCATGAGCTCATCTTGCATCCCGCTCAGCTTTGCTGTTGTTTTTAGCATAGAGAATAAAACTATGCTCATTGTTTCCGGGTTATATCACGCGCATTTTTGAGTTGCTTCAGACGCGCGAAGCATGGTTAGCAACGGTCCGAGTTTAGGCTTCGTGCATGACGCAGTTAACAGAGAAATTTCCTTATTTCCTTTGGAAAGCAGTGTCTAGAAATTAGTGTCTAAAAATTAGAAATTAGTGTGGAAATTAGTATCTAGAAATCAAACTGATGAACATTGCGAATTCAAATAGTTGCTTTCGTGCAACGTCACAAAGAGTTAAGTTTTACAGTCATTTAAGTCAAAAAGGAAGAAAATATGCAATCAAAAAGATCAGTGTAACTTATAGGAACAGTATGGATCGTTCTATCATTACTTGCAATCGTTATTTTACGTGCTTTTAACTGTAACATGCATACAAGCGCTGAAATTGTCGAGTTTTGTATTTTACAGCAAAATTCTACACTCATTCTACCTGGATCTTCTTTATTTCAAATAGTGTATAGCGCGACCAAAAGTCTGTGTCCCGAAGCTTGTTGCAGGTGAAAATATTGACCACGTCAGTAGTGCCGTAAAAAACTAACGTTTTCACACCTGATAGAACGCTTACTCCTACTCTTTCGCTCGAACATGCCAAAATTTCGACTCCTTGAAACAAGAAGTCATGTTTTGATCTCAGAATTCAACTTTAGACAAAATACGTTTCTAAGCAAAACAAAATTCTTGTATTCTGCATTATTCATTTTGTACACAGATCAATTTCACGAATTCGCGCAAAAATGCATCCAAAAGCAAATACAAATGCATTTTTAATCATACCCACTTCTTTAAATTATGTTAATAGCTTTTTGCAGATGTTTTCTGTTCCATAATGTGATCACTTAGACATTATTGAATGTTAGATATACGAGATAAAAGGGTATTTTCTACTCTCACGTCCAAGAAACAAGTAAGAGTTCTCGCAGTGCACGCAACTGCGACAGTCGTGTGCATGCATTATGAACGTCTGCCACATGTAATTGATTACAAAGTATCTTTGGCCAACGAACCATGAGAATACATAATAGTACAACGTTAAAGCTCGTTGACTGGCAACCAAACCGTTACAGACCCATGTCAGATTAATTTAGTAGTTGGAATGGCGTGGAAGTCAAAGGCAAATCAAAGCCAACATACGTGTCAATCACTCTTTTAAACGACTTTTAGCAAAATAGAATTTCTTCAATAAATTTAAAACAAGCTTAATTTTAATAATTAAACCGCGTTGTTTTCTTTCTGCCGGAAAATTTCACTTGCTTTAGCCTTTAGTTCTGACCTTTTCTACAATCTTCCATGGCGGGCTTCGTTTACTTTTTGTAATACAAGCATTTACAAAGCAAACATGCATGTTTTACCTTAAAGACCGGATAATTATTTTGAAGCAAAAAGCAAATTAAGCGAATAAAAACTGAATAAGTAAAAGAGGTTGAGCAAGTAATTATTTCAGGTACTGCTTTTAAAATGGACACGAATTAAACATCCAATTTAGAAACTGAGTAACTGTTTACACAACAGTAACTCAGACGTAAAAGACAAACATTTTCTGCTATACTCATGCATATATACGGCAGCGGCAAGGCAATGAATTCAACAAGGACAGTGTTGCTTGTGCATTGACGCTCATATATTTCTAGCAAACCGTGGAAGCCAGCGCAGTTCAGATAAGAGAGAGGTTTGAAACTGAATTGGAGAGAGAATCCGTGCAAAAGATTGCAAATGTTTACAATTTTCGGTATAACTACAGCTCTTGGTATTTTCTTGAAATTTCCCCTATACTCTTTTAAATCATATAGAGCCAACGTTTTTCCGAAATACAACAGAGATACTTTATTATAGCACTGAGAACATTTAGCATTAAGATTCGTGAGCACGTACGTCGTCTATCTTTAAAATCATCTTAACTAATTGAGTAGCGAGACTGATCTGCTGTTTCTTCCCAATTAAGGTTTCTATAACATGCTGTTCACGCATATCTGAAAACATAAAGAATTGGAGAAAATTAATACGACCATATGCTTACGCATTACCTTAGAAAATCTCGGAGAGCTGACACTCAAATATAGTCTACATATATACGCCTATTTTTCCTCTAGATCAACGAAGACAGTGTTCTGAATATGTTTTAACTTGAACACAACATCTTATAGCTGTGGTCTGGCAGGACTGCCAGTTACTCTTGAAGTCTAGTCGTCATTTGATGCACATCATGCACTTTTCTAAACGCATATTGCTTCGAAAAATTCCTCTTTCGTACCGTTAGAGCCGTTGTTCATGCAGTCAATACCAAGTCGTGGGTTTTTCTCTGCTACTTGACGAGATTTAATATCAGCAACTGTTTTAATAGGATTGTATCCGGAGTTTTCAGCCAGTGCTAGTGGTATGGCTTCCAGCGCTTCTGCAAACGATCTCATTGCATATTGCTCCAGTGTGGATATCTTAAAGTTGATGAAAACATTATCAAAACTGAAAACCTGCGTAGATAGCATGCTACGTAAGTAAACTCTTGCAAATACAGGGCTTCACTTCACTACAAAAAATATCAGCTAACTACATTCAACACATTATGATGTGTTGTCACCAATTGAAAGTAATGTTTGTATGAGTTTGAGCAATTGCAGACAATGCATGGCAATGTTTAAAGCATTATAGACAAAATTATGTATTCTGTTCCCATGGTGGAGTACAGGATAACATTTCATGAAGGGACATTACTCTAGCAAGGTGTTTGGCGAAACAAAATTATTAGTGAAATGTTACGAAAGAATTCAGCCATGCAAAAAGTACACGCTAAGAGAACTCCAAATTTTACAGCTACCGCACTGTACAGGATTTCAATACACAACATCGTCATTATCATCAAAAACTGGAATCTTCGTGTTGATGAATGCCTCTTCCTGATTGGCTAATTCGTTACTAAACCATTCCAAAAGACTTGATTGTACGAACCTTATCCGCGCGCTCACCGACTTTCAAAGAGCAAGCGAGTTCAACAGCGCCACCTCCATAAACAATGCGATTATCACGTACAAGATTCCGAACAACGCATAGAGCATCATGAATACTGCGCTTAGCCTCCTCAATTATCTAGAAGGAACAGTGTTGGAATGGAACGTGTTTAAATACGACAAGAAAACGAAGCAGACAACTTTGGTTACCGACCATCTTGTTGCCTCCTCTGATGAATATCGTGACGGCTCGAGTATTTTTACATTCTTCTATAACCAACATACGATCTTTTGTTGTTCCAAATGACAATTCTTTAACAATGCCTGCATGACCTAGTTTCTCCGCAGTTAATTCTGAGAAACGTGGAACTATCCGACCACCAGTTGCAATCGCAATTAACTACCAATAAATGTAACATACTTTGTAGGACTAACAAATACCAACGTACAAAGTTGACTAATCAAAGTTCAGTACTGCAACAGAATAAGATCAGTAACAGAAGGGTCACTTGCGTCGGAACCTTTGAAGTTTCTGTGCTCGCGCATATCGCATTACGCATGTTGTCCGCCATTTTCCTAGCCAGTCAATGACTTTTTCTGACCAATAAACACGCTGTACTGGCTCACTGTTCCACCTTCTGGCCAGTAAACTGCATATTTTTGCATAAAAAATGTGCACACGTTGCACCGCTGAGTGGCCCCTCTGTTACTGATCTTTATCCTGTGGTAGCTGCTACATTCTACATGAACTACACATCATCATAGTACAGGAACTAGAAGACATTCCAAGCAATCCTTTTTGAATTAAATTTCAACTCATTAAACGTCCAGATACATGTAGAAACAATTGCAAAATATATGATAACAAAACAAAAAAGTTTAGAAGAAACTGTATTTGTATGTGCTGTCACTTGATGAAATGTTCAAGCAAAAGCAGGTGCAGTACTGTAGCAAAAACACATTTTCAGACCACAACAAGGACAATTTTGAAACTATAAAACCATGATTGAAAACCCTACCTCTATTTCAGGTCCACCCACCCATCTAACAGCAGGAAGCTCACTTTGCAGTAAGAGGTGATTAGCTTCATCATCAAATCCCCACTGACAGAGAGCAAGATTTGCTCCAGTATCTTTCACTTGTTTAATCATTTCAATAAATGTATTTTTCTCATATTCTCGTAGCTTGTGGTAGTCTTCAACTGATCTCACATCAAGTTTATGTTTTGTTTTTGGTTTAGGAGGTTCAAATGGACAAGTTAAAATGGCTATTTTAGCATCTTTTACAACCTGAAATAAACATTGTCCTTTAGTGAAAATGCATTTCCAAATTCTACGTTCTGACAGTATTTTATCAAATCAGCTTATCATCACCACTCATCAACAGTTAGTGTGATTACCTTAGGCATCTGTGGATGACTCATATCTTTATCAACTAACACTCCCTTCACCAACATTGTATCGTCTAGCTTCCCTCCAACTTTTCCAGTCACTTTGATTAATTCAAAGTCTACATCTTTTCTCTCAAGGTCAGCAACTGACAACACTGCCTCCACTGCTATTTCAGCTATCTGCTGTTGACAGCGACTTACTCTACAAACAGGAGAAAAACTTTAAACATTCTCAAAAAGCACTCTGGAATTACATCTTAACAGTGTTTATCACAGGGTCCACATTATTATATGAATTGATATGCTTATTACTCTCACACTTTGTTGCCACCATTTGAGACAATGTTTATATTAGTTTGATCAAATACAAACAGTGTACAACAATATTTAAATTATCATACAGACATTGTGCTACTTGTACATGAAGTACAAAACAACATAAAGAAGTGACATTACTCTAGCATGGTGTCTGGCCTTTCAAAACAATCATATGCTTTGAAGGAATTCTGCCATGCAAAAAGTGCATATGTATAATGTACACCTGCACCACTGTTTTGCACCTATATATTTAGTTTTCTCAGTTCAATTTCAAAAATCACCCTTTAGACAACTGCCACTGAATACAATAACTAAACAAAAATCTGCCAACTTCTTTTGTTAACCAACCAAGTGGCAACACACACTGGGAGGGGTAACCTGTCAATTTCTTTCTGTTTAATATACCAGATAATTTTACTTATTACCCATCAGGGTAATTTTTGGCAATTCATAATGAACTGCTATTCTGCATGGTAAGTGATGATCAAAAAAGAAAAATGACAATTACATTTTTGAACCTAAAGTTGTTTTTGCAGTTTCAACCAGCAATCCTTTGACATCTTTATCAACAGGAAAACTCTCACTAATCCTGTCCAACTCCTCCAATGCAATCTGTGCTGCAAGTTCGTAACCATCAGCAATGCGAATTGGATGAATTCCTCGGTCAAGAAGCTGCTCAGCCTGTTCAAGAAGAGCTCCAGCTAAAACTGAACAGTGCAAAATACAAAAAATGATAACAGCATCAATAAAACATAAACAAGTACATATAATTACCAGATATAATATACTTGAACTCAGAAAGTCAGGAGCACTAGCCAATCACAAAACATACTTACCAACAACACCAGTTGTGCCATCACCTATCTCATCATCCTGAGATTTTGACAACTGAACCATCAACTTTGCAATTTGATGTTCAACTTCCATCTGACTCAGAATTGTGGCACCATCATTTGTAACAGTGACATCACCATCAGGACTAACCAACATTTTATCCATGCCTACATATTGATAAGAAAAATTTTCAAGTGTTATACAGAGAAAGATAAATGAGTCAACACTCCCTAGGCACAATCCATCATGATGGATGACAAGGCCATCAATCCTGAGGATCGAGAGGAGGTCTTCTTTTTGCATTGCGATTGGTTTTCCCTTTCCGATAAAGCAGAATGTAAAATTCTTGAAGGGGAGTGACAGTGTCACAGTGTCAATAGACAACAGTCACCTTCTAAGTATCAAACAGTTCTAAACTGCAAAAAGCTCGACTTGCTTACCATTTGGACCCAGAGAGGTCTTCAACGTATTAGCTACAGTCTTAGCTGCAAGAATGTGTGACTGAAAGATAATATGGAGAGTACATTATAAGCAGACTACAACATGTGTCAAACTTATGCTACATAACAAACCTTTTGTGCATCCAGTCCAGTTAAACGCCGTTTTTTCTCTTGCTCTTTCAAAATAATAAACGGTCGACCAAATTCATCAAATGTAATTGCCTGCGGAGTATTCATTTCGCAAGAAAATAGGCGAACAAGTCGCTCAAGAATTCAGGATTCTTCGGGATAGTTTTCCTAACTTTCGAGCTTTGTTTTTGTCGTACAAGGCCACACAAGGACAAGGCTGCTCAATGAGCTCAATGTAGTCCAGTTCCAGGCCCCACCTTTCATCATCGCCTGCCGGGCCCTCTCGAATTAGCCTTTCTCACAAGGGCAAAACGTCATCTTGGGGGTACTGCATCTTTCAAGTTTGACTGAAAAAGAATGACAAAAAATGTGACTGTTTGTTGGTGTAGTTGTGTGCATCATTGCAACAGTAACTGCCACAAGAGAAAACATGCGTTGTCTCTTCAAAAGTACCAGCCACCTCAGCCTTTGCAATTGATGAATATGAGGACGAAAATTAGTAAGTCACGATGATCTTCGTTCCCAGTCCGTCTCATGTTATCAGTACTTACAGCAGTGCCTGACTCACCCATAGCTGGACATGCTTCGGCTGCGATGTTGTAAAGGATTACTTCTTATCTCATCAAACAAATGCCTGAATTCACTGCTGGCATTATTTGATTCACTGCAGTGTAATGTTTATTTTCAGCGGTCTGCAAGGTCTTCCGTTTCAAGTAGCTTTCTTCGCCCCAGTCTTACTCATCCTCTTCCTCAACTTCACTGCCTTCTTCTTTATCCACCGTTCCCGGCTCAAGTCGGCATCTAAAGTAATGTCGGACAAAAAAGACGACTGGACTCACCCAGACAAGACCCGCTATTGCAATTCTTGTCATACTCGGTCTCACTTGGTTGTTTGGTACCCTGGCCATCAGAGAGGCGAAATTAGTTTTTTAGTACCCCTTCTGCATATTCAACTCGCTTCAAGGTCTGTTCATTTTTATATTAAACTGCGTTCTGCCAACAGAAATGAGGAAAAAATAGAAGGTGCTGTGTTTCAGAAACGAAAAGTCAGATGTTACATCAAAAAACCCGCATCACCTCGCTAAGTCGGATTCGAAATTACACGACGGTGGCTCTGAAACATGTTTGATTTTTATCATATTTTATATTAATGTTTAATTGTACAGTCTGATGTTTTTGCATGATTTAAATATCAATATGGTGCGTAGAATATAATTTCTTCCAATCTTGGTTTCTTAACGATGACCAATTATCCAACACTGCAGGGTAAGATGCGCCATGACCGTTTCTTAATTCAACTCTGTTTCTTATTTACGCCATACAAACACTCTTTTCCAGTTTCCTTCGCAGCTTTCTTCGCTATAGCTCTAAAATACACGAACCATATTCCTTAAACAACTCCAAGCTAAGGCTTTTTAATACAAAAACTAAAAGCCCCACAAGGCTATACCTATATAAGAATTTCTTGTTGTAAAATAAAACGACCTAAGTACTTACTTGTAGCCAAGGTGACTGATATTGTGATACGCCTGAAAAAAGAAATGAAATTGACGCTAAGTCATCATAAATTAAGTAAAAAGATTCACAAGCCATTGACTTAAACACTATTACGAAAAGTAGATATTTTAAAGCAAATAGCAAACCTCTACAGCGCTCCCAACTGCTCCCATAGCATCTCCAGTTACTTTACCAGCTTGCTCTCCATATCTACAAGACAAAGCGATAATTTCGTTGAGCAACTCTTTGCTGAAGGTAAAGAAAAGTCACAGAAAGTTCATACTTGTGATCAACAGTCGTGACTGTTGCTTCAGAGAAACTGGAGTACAAAATTTTCCAAGCATTCGTTAATCCTTCATGGACTACAGCAATACCTGAAAACACATTAAACAATAAATTATCTTAGTAAGTAAGCAATTTTGAACGATGCTGCAGTTACACCATTCAAATTGCGTCATTGAAAAACAACGGTAAGAAATTGCTAGCACTACCTTGAACACCACCAACGGCCACTTTCATCACTTCTTGAATATGACCTTTTCCGTCGCTGTTGTTTTGCTTCGCAGATTGTGGAAGAAGCTATAGCAATAAAACAATCAATCGCTTCCAAATCTCATAACAAGTCGTTCAAAACAATATTGAACAGAAAACTGACAAGCTAATGGTTCATGTTGTGTTGTACTATAATGTGCTGTGTCGGTTAGGGTGAGTTGTGTAAATATTATGCAATCATGCCACACACAACGGCATAGACTGTATCCACGAACACGTATAGACTCAAGGTCTTTAAAAAACGTCGCCATGAGAGCCCGGAGGAACCGGCTGTATCTCTTCTTACCCAAACGTTGGCTCATGTACAATGTACGCGCAAATATAGTTACTCTATTTTACTAGAAAACCACAGTAGTTCTCCATTAGCTACGTGTTTAAGCTATTGTGTGAGCAATAGTTAAGTGTATAAAACGTTATTTCAGTGTACCTTGGAACCTTGCTCCACAATAATTGGTGCAAGTTGTTTCCCAAGTTGATAAGTGAGCGCTGAAACCGCAGACACGATGGCTGAGGATACTTGACATGCAACGCCTTGAAACAGAAGGATAGTAAATAAATAATTTATCCGGCCCACGTCGTACAGCGGTGTTTTAGCAACCTACGTATCTTCTTTACCAAAAACAACTGTACAGGGGTGTGATGGGCTTTGCTGCTATACACCTAGGAGTGAGACATGGTCTGGTGAACAGCCCCCTCTCCCTGGAGATACTGATGTGGTTTGATGCTTACCAGTTGCAGTCTTTATCTGTCTTACATTCTCTTCAATCTTTGGATCAATGTTTGCTGACTCTTCGTTAGGTCGAATTTTTCCACGAAGCTTCTCAGATCCCTAAATTAAAATGCCAATAGCTATCTTCACAGTATCTAGCAAACTAGAGTTGAAAGTTTTGCAGTAGCTGCAGGCTGTCTGTGACCACGTGAACACGATAACCTACATCATCAATTTCTATTACTACTAGCTACAAAAATAATAGAAAACGATCTTCTTCGTACACAAAAAGGTCGAAAGAAAATGTAAAATTATTCAATACAATGTTTTACTTGATTGATAAGATTTCCACCGAGCTCAGCCCCTTTGCTTAAACTCCACGAAATGAGAACAGCGCCGACTTCGATGCCCTGGAAAGGATGACAAAATAACAATATTTAACTTGACAAATACGCCTGAAGAAACAAAGTTGGCAAATTACTTTAAATGAAACAATAAACAAGGAATAATATTTACCCTGGAAACCTTAGAACCCCAAGTATTGCTCTACAAAGATATGTGTTATAAAATATTATTAAATATGATACGCTGATATCACGAAACGCCACGTTAATTTCTGTATACTTCTCAAGTAATCGTCCGCTGTAGATAGATTAATTGAGAAGTATGCAGGAATTAACGAAATTAATATAATTAACTATATAAATATGTAATAGACGAGATGACGAATATAAAGTTTGTTGGGTGACTATAGGTCTGTAATATGTAAATTGGAAATCAATACTGTGTGGTTTTAATCGCATCACACGTGTTTTAATACGAAATAACAAACAACTACATCACCTGCTCTTCACTAGATGAAGGCATGACAGTCTCATCCCTTGAACATACTACTGATGTTCTTGACTCAGCAAGAGGGGCATTGGATACAAGCGGTGAAGAATAATCATTATTCAGATTATATGAAGCTGTGTAGTGTCTGTAGTCTGAGTAGCATTTCAAAATTCTTTCAAAGCGTTTTACTTGATCTTCACTAATGTCTGTAGCAAAAACTAAGCCCACAGTAGGAAACTTTCCATCAGTTAACTGTGCTCCTTCAGCACTGTCCAGGTTGATATCTGGGATCATGAATGTTCTTTCTTCAGTTTTCAAAACAGGAGAGCGACCTGGGACCAAGGGAAACACCCAGGATCCACACTGGAGAAATACTGCTAAATTACTGGAGTCTTCAATCAAAAAAAGATTTGCACAAAATAAAAAACAACATAATTATCTCAGACTGAGACGTAAAATAACGCATAAATAACTACACCTATATCAGTCCCTGCAGTATTACTGTCAGACTAATTGTTTCTAAAAACCAGTTGAAGGGAATAGTAAAAAGTCACTACACTGCTTATATTTAATTGAATTAGAACCAGCTATATGAGACGATCATTGTGGTGCACAATGTTTTAGAAGTAGGTTATGAAAATACACAGAGTAATAGTGATCATTGACGCACCTGAAGATTGATTTACTAACTGCAGAGCACGAAGAGTTTGAGGCTCATTAAGAGTGGTCACATTTCCTTCTTTGGATACAAAAAACATATTCACCTCTGAAATAGACAGTTATGCACATTTGAAAGAAGAAAACTGATTCAATTATGTAAATCATGAAAAGACAATAAAGAAAATGAGCATAGCCATAGAATTAATCAGAATAACATAACCAGGTTACAAGAAAGACAAAAAATATTCAACTACATGGGAATCAGTTTTAAAAAGTATGAGATGGAATACAAAATATACACTAAAACAAATTGTCATTCCAGGTAAAAAATAATACAAATTTTACTGTGCCTGCCAGGTGCTTTGTTGTCATCTGTTAAATATGATAGGTAGTTTGTTTTTGTATGGTGAGCATGATGGCATAGGGAATCGATGTAGATGTTAACATACTGTTGACTACTGAGAATAATTCCCTTGCATCCTCCCAACTTTGCACACTGCTCTGATCACAACTCTCTGAAGATGGAATATAACTGTGAGGAGCCTTCTTCTCTGAGTTTACATGAAGTGTATCCTGTGGCTTGGGCTGAGGAGGCCTGGGAGGGGCTCTGCTTTTCACATTTGAGTTCAAAATCTTTACTCTATCTTCAACTTGAAGTTTAAGTCTGCATTCAAAAAATAAACACAAAGAGTGCACAATAGACCAGAGCAAGCCTCTCTTGAAAGGGCACAATGGAGTCAAGCAATGAATACATATAGAAAATACAATACATTCTATTCGACAGAAATTACTGCTAGTCTTCCAACATTTAAGATAACTGTTGGTCAATGATCCATATGGCCAAGAATGACTACCTCAAATCCTTGAGTCATTAGAGGCATTCATTTTATAGAATGATAGGAAATTTTCAGGCAGGGCCTTCTTGAAATGTAAAGTCAAAAATATAGAGTGAGTATATCAATGAATGTGTCCTTACATTCTAAGTTTTTCATGAATTTGTTTAGACTTCTTAGCATTAGAAGTATTTTCAGGACATTTCATTGCCAATCCAACATTTATACTTCGCAAGGCTGAAATAAATCGCATATTTTTTAATACCATTCACTGCAAATAATCTCCTGCACTCATTTGATTGACTTACCTTTACTATAAAACATATTGGCTTCATCCTTCTCATTATTTTCATCGCATGTTATTCCTTTCTCAATATATCTGCAAATACCCATGTTGTACAAATTTTGGTTGGAATGAGAATTCAAATGAATTTAACACCACAATTATAAATGCCTGCTATATAATCAACTTCATGCACAGTGACTCTGTTCTGTTGGTTGTACATGTTATTATGCAATACTAATCACAGAACCAAGAACAGTAGAAGGTCCACTCGGCAGTGCAACATGTCGTGGTTTTTTATGCAAAAATATGCAGTTTACTTGCCAGAAGGCAGAGCAGTGAGTCAGTACTGCATGTTTACTAGCCAGAAAATGTTGTTGACTTGCTGGAAAATTAAATGGTGGCCGACATGCGTAATGCGGCATGCGCGAGGACAGAAACTTCAAAGCTTCTGATGAAAGTGACCTTTTGTATGGATCTTTATTCTGTCATACAAATGCTGTAGTTGGTGCATTGACAATTTGCATTTTTTGATGAGCAAGTGTTTCCACCTGACAAGTAAAATGTAGTTGGAAGTGTCAAATTAATACTGCCAGTAAATGTTATACATTATTATATAATACGAATGATTTATTGAATAAAGCTACGGAATTATCGATCATTAATTAACGTCTGCAACCTGAACAAACGGTACATAAATACGAAATTTGGCAAATAATTTGACGTACCTAGTCGCTTGATCATAATGTGACTTAATAAGAACGTCCGAAGCTTCCCTCTCTGCCTCAACTGTTGCCATCATTGAAAATAAGCTTTACAGAAAAAAAGAGTGAACTGCTCTTGTCTCTTGAACAAAAAGCATTACATATTTCCTGAATAAGTTCACATTTGATGGCCACGAAATTAGTACACTGATGCCATTACCACATTTACCCGAACCATACCCGAACATGCATTTTTACTTTAATTTCCTCGCGTACATGAATAAGGAATACCAAATGGTTTTCCGTGCAGGATTGCATGATCCTTGCACTGGTCAGCGGGGTCATTAAGCAGCGTACTCCATATGATTTTATATTGAATTCTTTAAAGGCATTTAATTAATTTGTAGAAAGACTGTTTAAAAGTATCATTGTCTCATTCATCAGTGTTTTTACAAATTAAGGATTTTCCCGTTACCCGTATCCCGTTTCCCGTTACCTGTGTCATTTTTTCATTTTTCCCGTACGTGCGCTGTAAAAAATGATGCGGGTAACGGGAAATTCCTTAATTGGTAAAAATACTGATTACCATGATACGGGTAACGGGTTCATCTCAATGGTAATGCTAGATAAGTGGCGAGAAACGTTTGAAAACGACAAAATGGACGTTTTGGGTTAAATTTGGGAAGAAGACTGTACTTTGAAACGCCTTCTCCAAATTTGAAAATGGACGAAATATGTGGTATGTATAACTAGACAATGTTCTTACACATTGTGTTGTAATACATCCTTTTAGAAATTTCAAAATACTACGACTAGGGTGGAATTATATTGATCTTCTGTCGAGTCGGCTCGAAAACTATTACACATCTTATGACATATCTTCTTTTCTTATTTTTGTTTTCTACTTCTCGTAAGCTAAAAGCAAAACTTACCTGCTGGGACATTGTTTGCATTAACTTCAAAATGAACAATATAAGGCTGTCTGGATAGTGCAAAGTGTTCTACATCATCCTCCAACGAAACTCTTTGGGAAAAAGTTGTCGAAAGGGCGTTTTGCTGTATTTCGCTTTCTTTCTTATTATACTGTATTTTATCCTATCCTATATTTAACTACTATATTATTTTATACATTTATCGGAACTGTGGCGAGATTGATTAAAGTTAATATATTTCTGAACATCGTCCAATGATGAATGATTCTGTAATACATAAAGTTGATTCAACTACAAGTCTGCATGCAGCAAATCCAACTTGATCATTTTCCACTGGACGCACCAGGGCGACTACCTCGACTTGGCGGGCCAGGCGGGCTAGCACCTTTTACAGAAATTACTGAGCCTAAAAAGTTAAAGATTTAATAAACTTGAAACGCTGTCGTAGCGGTAAAATAAAGCCGATCATTTCAAAAGTCTCACTACGAACTAACATGATTCACTTCAGATTTGTCTTTCCGTGTTAGTTTTTTAGAGCATTGATTAATTAAGACAATTATCCTTGGAGAGGGACAAGAAAAAATAGGTACGATGCTGTGGTAACTGGTAAGCCTTGTGAACATCACAAAGCCTCCCCATCAATGATCGTCCTTTCTATTGACTGTCAAAAATATAATCGCCACGCGAAACAGTGAAAAGTGAGCCATGCAAAACGGCTTTTGGCATATTTGCGTATAGGAGTAACTCCTGGGCGAACTCGATTAACATTCCTATCAAGAAAGTCGTTCTGATTGTTACCTTTTGGACCAAGTCCACAATCACATTGTACCATTCCACATGCGTTACGTCTGCATGGCAGCTGTTTGTCACAATCTAGTTAATGCAATCATCATGTTGTCAGACAGATATTATCATTTCTACTGATATATTATAATTGATAATACGATTTACACCTCAGATTTTTGTGTTACTGCTTTGCAGTCATGTTTACCTGTAAGACAGCAAACACCTTTCCTGAGTTCCTCATCGAGTGAAGTTGGGTTTGAGTATGGGACAACAGCTGAATGAATGTCATCATAACGGGCTTCGTAACCCCCACTCACTTTGTTTAAAAAGATAATATACGGAGTACCATAATGTACATCTGACAAACACTGAGCGCCATCTCCAAACTTGTCAGCGCAAATGTAGTTGGAATGTTGAGAATGCAAAAATCCCTTAAAGATTTTCGAGATGAAGAAACATCTCCTCGATCGTTCAGGGTAAGACTGAACTTGAGCAAAACTGTTGACGAGAAATGCATTGATTACTAATGGTGCTCTTCGCGCACGTTCTTCTACTGTCAATGGTTTCCAACCAGGTATGCCGGGAGGACTGCATTGCAAAGAACAGCCTCAGGAGCCGCATCTTCATTCCACTGAACTGTTGTTCTAATAAAGTGATTCTGGTAAAAAGAACTGTTTTATAATTTTCTCTCCAAACTTGTTGCGTTATAACAGGAAAATCACTGACGTATAAATCCGTTGCAATTGCCAAGAACAATAACAAGCGTTGACGTCCATAGTTCGGATTTCCTGCCAAATTCGGCTGTAGTCTTCTTTGCCTAAATATTTGAAAACACTTTCAGGTGACCACAGTTACTGTTTTCAATGTTGTTTTGGAAGATTGCTGCTTCGAACAACGGTATACAACTTACAACTCTCAGAACCGAGAGAGTACTGGAAAGTAGTATGGAGTGGAGGAGATATAACAAATTTGGCATTATCCGAATTATTATGGATTAAATCATTAATTGGCATTTAGCACATTTACGCGCGTTGTAGAGTGAAGCAGTTACAAAGAGTGCAGTAAGCAAGTTCCAGCAAAACGGAAAAATCGAAAAGGAAGGAATAAACAGAAGGAATTGTTCCGAGTGGAAGAATGACAATATGCATGCAGATAAAACAAAGAATGGTAAATCCCACGAACTAATTCTAAAATAATGTTGTAATTTCTGCCCCATTCCCAGTTTGGTTATGCCTAACCGTAAATTGTTTCAATGACACGTAGTGCAAAACTGAATAGAACCGCAATAAACGTCATTTTACAATTCACATTGAAATACACGTTGAATAATATCTTCCATCAAACTAGGAGTCTTTAAACAATCCAGGAAACCAATATAACCGTTCTTTTGAGTCTTGTTCATCAATCCAGATCATTCCTTCTTGAATCATGTGCTCCTACACAAATTTTGCATTTTATTTAATTCATGGAAATATAACTATGAATGAGCAGTACTCGTGATCACGCTTAGTCTTTGCTTTACCTTAGTTAATCCTACGTAGGTACGACAAAATACGCAGGTTTTTAAAAACCCAGAAACTAAATTTTCATCAGACTGATTCAACATTACTTAAATTAGCAATTTTCAACCTTGGTTTTCTTTACTACTTTTTCTATACTTACCAGAACGTGGAGAGCTCGTTTTTCTTCCCAACCCAGTTGTGATGTTAAAATAGACAAAGAAATGTACGCGGTAGCCTGCAGATGGCAGTTTTATCGTTAAATCTTTTGTCTAGCCGGTGAGCTTGGGGTAATACCCGTAAGGGTAGGTAAGAATGCTTTCGTCCATAGTGTATTTCAACACCTCCCCATGGGCTAGTAGAAATTCTTTCCTAGTTCAGACTAGAACTTCAGACCAGCGCTGCACAAGGCTCTGTTTCAGTCAGAGGTTGTAACTTAAAATAATTCGTTTGCTTTTCTTGTTGTATTATTTTGGAATATTTCTTGCCTGAATATTGTTTTAAAAAACTGGACATTGTTTTGATCCAAACTTTTTCTATGATTTTTATCACAAGAGAAAAGAACTTAGAAGATGATGAGGTTATATTACCTGAGCTAATTGCAGGACTGTAGTGTGGTCCATGTTTAATTCTCCAGGAACTGACTGAATGATTCGATTTTGACCAACTGGAATGATTTGAAAACCACTGCCTAAAGCATGAAGTTTTTTTATCGCACGAGCTAGATCATCCCTAGATGAAGACATACAAATGTTTACAACATAATTTTGTATTATTTCACAAGGAAATAGCACTCTATAATTTCTCCATGTATTTGCTGCAACTATTCAATGAGTGAATATATGCTTCCAAGCCAAATAGCACTTGATATTCTCTACGCCTTGAACATCAATAACTTTCTCTCTCATCTACAACCTTCCGAGTACATCCTCAGTTTTCATATTTCAATGGCATTAACTTATAAGTTCAATCACCACTGTAGTGATTAAAATTTAAACTGGTTTTGTCAGTAATACTTACTCAGTAATATCTTGTCTAGATTTTCCTCCTCCCTTTGACAACAAACGGTGAAGCTCATCAAGAGCTAGAAGGCCTGCCAAGGCAACCATCAATAACTCAATTTATTCAGGTCTACTGTGTATCTGATTGGAACAACTTGATCTTCAGCAATGAGATTTCAAATTTTAATAATTTTATTACAACATTGTCGAGGTACCTCCATTTCTTGTTCTTGTCGCCATACAAACTTCAATTGCTTGAACACCAAGCTGAAATAATATGTAAGATCATGCCAATTACTTCAATTTATAGCTGCAAGACAGTCTCAGGTAGGGCAAAAAACAATCAACAAATGCTTGCCTCATAATAAAAATCGCCAACTCCTAACATTTCTGCCCAGAATCCTTTGCTAGCTAAAATAAGAAAATGGCTCGTTATAATTCAAAAATCATACTGTACAGCAACAAAATCCAGATTTATTTTGACAAACATGATTAGTCAGTATACATACATGCCAAAGGGTCAACACCAATTCTTGCACACATCTTCTGAAAATGGCCTCGAAATTCAGCATTTTTCTTTATATCTGACTTGTGTTTGGCTGCAAATTCTTCAAGATACGTTTTAAATGATTCCAGCTGCTTTGACATCTAAACGTTTCAGCAAAGCATCTAAAGTTGACGTTTGGTGATCTGGAGTTGCTCAATGCACATAGCAATTCAAGCAGTATTAAAGAATTTTATATAGTCTTCTTGTTGAACATTTTCACATGATGAATATAATAAACCTGGGTAATCTGTGCATCAGCAATAGCACTTCCTTTCTGTTCATATTTCGCCTAAACAAACAAGTGAAACAATGGAGTAAATGCAAAGTTGCAAAGTTAAGTTGAAGATGGGTAAAAAAGAAAAATTATATGATGCACATTCTCTACTTTCGCTAATCTTTGTTTGTTGATAGCACCAATGCCTCCTGGACCTCGCCTCATTGTCCAGCCCAAGTTTTACTTTATTACCACTATTGTCTACAATGTTTTTTCATTGCATTGCTCCTATAAAAGTTTTCAGTTAGTCTTCATTTTATGTTAGGGATACAAGAGGTGTTTGCATGGTACCATATGGTAATCATTGTAGCATACGAAATGAAATATCGTCGAACTACATACCTGAGAAAAGACAGCAAATTTCTCAAGCGACACCTGTTTGTAGAGTGATGTTAGGCTTGAAACTTGCACCTTTGGCGCAATAAATAATGTTTATTTTTGACAAAAAATTTTTTTCTCATTGTTCGATGCACGTTGAAACATCGTAACATTATCCGATACCCTTCATTACCCCTCAGTTGTTCCAAGATGGCGGATGATCTACATGTGAAGGGAAAGGAGTTGAAAGATCTGAAGGTTTATTTCGCTATTCACGACCTAGATATCTATATCAATGTGGTGCAGAACAAGATATATCATCAATATGTAGTTTAGAATATTCAAAAAAGTGTCATGTCTCTTTAATATTGTCCAAAATATTTTCATTTATATATCGAAGATGATGGCACGTCTTGTGGGAAATTGTACTAGTTGAGCCTAGTTTTAATCGTCAGCGTGAAATCGAATTAATGCTAGACGCATTATATGAATTATTCCTTAGCAGTGTCAAAATATCGGCTCCATGTAACTATTTCATACATCACACACCCTCTCCCCACCACTGGGCTTTTATGCTGCGCTAGAAGGAGTACCCATTCAGGGACCCTGCACTTCGTGCTGGTGTCTTGATTCCATGAAAACTCTAAAGCCCAGTTCTCAAGGTGGATGTTCAACCTTATGCTTGATTACTGATGCATAACATCCTTTGTCTATCATAAACGATTTTCCACTTCAGTGATCATGGACAAAAGTTGCAAACGCTTTGTGGCAATGTATAAAAAACAGGCATAAAGGAGGAGATAGTCATTTATTTGTATTATATACTTTTTAAAAAAATTACTAGGTGGTAGAGTTGAAAAGAGAGCTGGCTGATCGAGGACTGCCAATGACTGGGAACAAAAGTGACTTGATTGCTCGACTGGAAGATTATTTATTGAAACAGGGTACAGCAGACTACCATATTGCTAGTATTTAGATTGCAAACTTTGCCCCCAGCTCAAGATAGATTAAGTTGTACAAATTTCACCTGCCTATAATGTTTTAGTTGTCACAATAATTTAGGAGATCCTGAAGAAATTGAGGTTGAAGTGGGAGTGTTTGACAATATTGAGATTGAGAATATTGGCGGTGATCTTGAACAAGAAATAAGTGAGGATACGTTCGATGAACAAGACAGTGGAACTGAATCAAAGAATGAACAATCTGACGAAAAGGTGGGAGACAGATCTCAGTGATTAATACCGACTGCCATTAGAACAAGTAGTAGGACAACACTGAAGTGAGGACACACCATATCATCCGGTTCTATGGAAATGGCAATGTAATGCCTTAAGGTGTCCTCATGTATGTTTTCTTTGTAGCCTGATATACCGACTGAAAACATCCCCCCAGGTGGCAATGATGCTGCTAAACCTGAAAACAATCTGTAAGTACAGGTGTTATATTTCTGTTAAAATCAGTGAAAATGCTCAAAATTTTACACTATTTCATCATCTAATAACATTCCGGCAATGTTGCAGCAGGAATTCTGAAAATATTGATGAGGAAACCAAAACACGTTCCTTAGATTCACCAAAGACCGACAAAGAAGTATGAAGAACATTTTTTACACTCTTGCTAAAATTTATGGCAATTTTATATGAATATTTTTATTTGAACAGAGGAAGTTAAATCGACAGCAACGGTTTGGTGTTCCTTTGACTGAAAAACAAAAGAAACTTGCCAGAGCAGAAAGGTGCCATAGACCTTGAATTATAGTCCAACGATAGATTACTTTAATGTTGGAATCTAGGGTAGTTATTATAATTGCATAATTTGATTATTTAGATTTGGTGGGAAAAGTAACGGAGTTGCAAAACTTGGCGTAATTACTAAAGTAGTACAATATTTGCAATCATGATTTATTCCTACCAAGTTTAAACTAGAATATAATTTTTTTTCCCTACTGTTTTTGCTAGGAATCTCCGGACATAGAGAAGTTGTCAAAAAGAGCGGAGCGTTTCGGTGCCGTTTCTCCCATCGTTACAAAGGTATGCCGCCTACCTTTAACACATTCATCAACCAACAAATACTTAGTTCAAAGGAATCTTTCAGACTGTTGAGGAAGAAAAAGTAAAAAAGAGAAAAGAAAGGTTCGGCGTGTCAACTTCTGGTCTATCTTCAGACACTGAGGTTTGTAGAAATTATTATCAAGTCATGCATTTTCTACAACGGCACCCCGTTCGCTGTTCACTGGCTGTTTTCACGTTCTTGAATTTCTGTTTGATTTTAGACGAGAAAGAAGTTGCGAGCAGAAAGATTCAAACAAGTTTAGTACTAGTATTAGTCTAGTTCTACTAAACTGATCTGACTGTTTAAGCTGCAGAAGCTTCACATAATGCTTACAGGAACCAACAGCATTGCGCACAAACACAAATTTTCAGACATTAGACATTCATTTTTTTGTGTAAAAGATGGTGGTTTATGATTTTTATCCCAATGTTACTCTCCTCATTTTGCAGATTGAACTGACAAAGTTAGGCAGTAGGATCAGTTATACCTAAACTATCCTTTAGTCTTGGGATCAAAATCACATAGCCATAGACTTAAGACTTCATATTTTTTATCCGGGACGAAAACAGTAGTCACAGTAATCATATGCTGAACTATATAATTACAGTGGTGGTTTTAAAAAGAATTAAACAGAGTTATTATTGTATCCGTACCTCTAATTATTTACACCATTAGTGATTAGTCATACAATAAAAACACGAACAAGACTTTTGAAAAAATATACCCTTGTAACTTCTCAAGTAATTTCTAAAGGAACTGCTATACCGAATATCGTAATCAACTGTTGTGTATAGTACTAGTGCATTTCATAGCAAATTCTACATGTCTTCATAACACATCACTGAGCCACGAAAACAAGAAAAATTTGATATAGAAACTATGCGAAGCGCGCGATGAAACTGGACTTGGATTAGCAGTTGGTTTAAACAAATATTTTTGGATGAGCGTCTGACCTGTTATTTCGAAATCAAATCCCACAACCTTGGCGTAAGAATTTCCGTGAGAGAATTCTAGAAAATTTGAAAAGAAAAACTAAACTTAGTAACTGAATTTAGGAAAGCAACGAACACAACTACGAGATGGCAAATCAACTAAACTGTCTTTTCGGGACTCTCCGTTTTGTGAACAGAAGCACTCACGAATTCAAAAATAAATATAAAACAGCAACATCTAATACTATGGTGTATGTTATTTTGATGCTATCGAGCCAGTCAATATACAAACGTAATACGATAATATACAATTTTGGACCGTGTCAATGTGTTTCAGTGAAAAGGACTGCAAATTAAGAAGTAGCTTACGTTGTTCTTGGGATTGTTCTGAACAGCATACCACTCCATAGAATAAAGAACCATGAGTAAACCCATGCCAATGAACAAAGTCACCCACATGAACACATTCCACGCAGGAGAAACTTTTTTACCTTTTTTTGGTTTTACATAAACAAACGAAACTGCAAAAATAGTAAATAATTTTGCGTCATCATTTCATGAGGATACTCTGGTGGACTGATGTTTTGCGTCTTTAAAGGTTGGTTCAGATCCCACCGCATATAGCCTGTGAATATCGAATGAAGTTAAGCTTACCTCCAATGCCGAAGAACATGACGAACAAAGCAGGAAAGAAAAAATTGAAGGTCATTATCAAGATGTACTCGTGGACAACGGCAGAGAGAAAGAATGTAAAGATCATAGCCACGCTACGATTATCACGAAATAACTAAAAAAAAAGTACTTTGACTTGAGCACAAAATAACTAAAAAGTATGAGCTTCATTTTATCTTACACTTGAAGGAATGTTTTCCGGCCACTCCTTCAGGAACTCAGAACACTATCAGCTCATCCGAGCTCTATCCTAATTTCTTATCTCTCTATATTTCCTCTCTACTTCTCACATCACAACAGACTCAACTATCGAAATATTACTGGATATTTACCGCACGAAAGTCTTTGTACAGATACGCATACAACCAATCATGAACCACGACATTCCAAGTTCGATAATAATTAGCATAAGATGAAGCATTCCACCAATCCTAAATCAGCGATCACTCATGTCTAGCCAACCACCTCGAATTCTCAATGTTTAAACTGACTGCATGAATGAAATACCTTATAAAACATTCTGTCTGCAAACTTGAGCATTTCAGCAAAAGCATTTAACCACGAGTGTAAGATACAGAAGAAACCCAAAACTAACACAAGAGTTCCAGGTAACATTGCGTTGAAGACAGAGAGTACGAAACGCCTGCATGGAAAACAAAATATCTTTAGACCTCTATAGACTTTCAAAATATAAATTACAAGTTTTAACTTACTTCAAATTTGGAGGATTCTTTCCATTGTCTCTGAAAACTGGCACACAAAAGCGAACAAAAGTGTAATAAGTGTAGAAAACACAACCAATAACCTGAGCGAAGTTAGAAGCAACGTAA
This sequence comes from Phenganax marumi, assembly GCA_025400095.1. NCBI lineage: Eukaryota > Metazoa > Cnidaria > Anthozoa > Malacalcyonacea > Clavulariidae > Phenganax > Phenganax marumi. The sequence goes on from JAODVM010446046.1 coordinate 29,533, forward strand.
TGCCAGCGGACTTTAGAAGTTCTACAAAACATATTGAAATATTTCAATTATCTGCAGGTGTGAAATCTACTGAGTGGCCACTTTGCTTCCATTGTACATCCAAGCATACTCACAGATAATGACAGATTGAGCAAGCGAGGTTTTTGACAACACGAACGGCATGAGAAACGTCAAAGGACTGGGTCAAGCACTCAAGCACGGTGATTGGTGGAAAACGTCGAGTTTACTCCCAGTCAACGTGCGTGTTTTCAAAACGCCGCCGCTTCCTTTATAAGCTCTCTAAGCCCCTTTTACATTACGCTAACCCGGGTCGAACCCAGGTTAACGTAAACCCGGGTTCAATCGAATCGAGCCAAAGCGAACCCACCATCGAAGCAGGGTTCAAACCAACCTGGGTTTAGTGTGTTTACACTTCAAAAAACTAACCTGGATTTGAGTTAACCTGGGTTCGAGCCGGGTTAGTTAGCGTAGTGTAAACGGGACTAAATTACAAGTCGTAACGTTGGACTGCCCAAATAATACATGTATGTACCCAGTCCACGGCGCAATATTACATTCTGGATATGGTTACAAGAAAGGATGATCTTAAGCATATGGATTACATTAACCATAAAATGGTTAAATAAAAAGGGCCAACTGACGTAAGTTAGATCAGATAAATCGAAATTATTTGGTTCATACACTTACTTTGGATACGAATCTCTATAAACGAGAGTGGGAGCGAAAAGAAAGTAAAGAAACTGACTGAAACCAGGAATATTGTTGTTATTGATCGCAGATATTTCATCGCTATAGCCTTCATCATCATCATTCTCATCATCACTGTTCTTTTTATCTATCTCTAGAAAAGAAATGCCGACACAAACATACAATAAAAAATGCCGGTTTTAAGACAAAACTAGTATAGAAAGTGCAAAAGGTTACAATTAGAATTCAGAAAATCTCGAACTTACCGCAGTTTAAAAGAAAAACATGCGCGCTAAATTATAATCTAGACTGCGAATTCACATGTTTCAGTTAAAATTTTTTTACTCATATCGTGAATACCAAAAAGGAACCTACTTTTTGCTTTTTGTCTATCAGCAGCGAGCACGCGTGGAGCAACTTCCCTCACGAACGCATGCAATTTCATGTACAAACGAACCTTAAAACATACGGAGAAAAAATAAAATCATGAGAAGTCCGCTGACAACGCATAGAGTAAGCAGTCGATTGGCCAAAGCCTAAAACATGAAAGTTAACACTTCAGATATATATTGAGCTCACTGGCAAGTACCTGTTCCATAAGGATGACAACTCTGGAGACAGGAGGAAGTTGATTTTTCAGGATTTCATTGATAGGAAACGCAAACAAGATTGAGAGGAAAACAAGAAATATCATCAACCAAATCAAATCAACAATTTTTGATGAGTTGCGTGTTGACACCCAGGCAATAAATAATGGATACGCCAAAAGAACCTGCAGCATCATGATTAACCACGTGATCACTGCAACTGAGAAGTTGCCAAATGCCCACGTGAGGATTGAGACATCGATCGCCAAGCTAAAGAAGTCAAGCCAAGTTTCATGCAGCTTAGTTGGTGCAAGTGAGCTCACTCTATAGATCATACCTGCCATGTTCGATGTAGTCATATGCTAGGGTGTTGAGGGTGAACAAAATGAGTGTGGCGACAAAAATGTTGTGAATTGTTCGAATGTGGGACACCTCGAGTAAATCGCTAAAAAAGAACATTTTGTGAAATTGAAACTAAAATGCCGGGATTTGTAATAAGCAGAGTACTTACGTAAGAACTGACTGTCTTGCTTGGAAAACTTTTGCCGACTCCATAGAACTATAAACAACGATTCATTCCTTTTAATGCGAACTCTACGAAACTGGCGCAAGGTTCGGTGATGCAAAAAATATGCTCAGTTGTGCAAAGCTGCATATGAGTTAAATTTGGATTAAAATGTTACTAATCGTGTTATTGTGTTGTGTTCGTATTTGCCCATTCCCGTCATTTCAAAATTTTATTAGAAAGGACTGCAAGAAGGTATCTGTTAGTGGCGGGGCCGTAACTACACACGATAACTGCGTGTTCTGCCCATGGTTCTGCCCGACAGATTTCTTTTCAAAGCAATGTTTTACGAAGTTTGTGTAAACGTGGATAAATGAAAATGCAGCACCCCAATCATCATGTCTAGTTACGGCCATGGTCTATGTAACAGCAGTCACGTGCTCACAGTTGAAGTGGAGTTTCCGATGACGTCATAAGACATACAAAGAAAGTTAAGTGCCTCAACGAAATCAATAACACCTGATTGCTGTGTTTGTGAAATACTACACATAAAACGCATCTTTTTATGTGAAACTTCGGTAAAATAAATTATCACAGATCGTATGAAGCTGTTTTACAACAGAATTTTATTCAACCGCATATCTATCTGACACACTATGTGTTTGGACTTCGGCGTGTGCTGAGCATTTTCACTACACTACTGACGTCATAAAGACGAATAGAGGGAGTTGAAACCAATTTATACTTACGTCTTTTGGACTTAGCAGGAATCAGACATATGAAGAAAATGCATGGCTCTATATCAGTTTGTGAATATTGCAGATGCCTGCAGTTGCACCTGGCTTTCACTTACTGTGCATATAGTGTTGATTAAAATTTACTATTTATATGCGCCCTAAATTAGTTCAACTCTAACAACAGTTATTTTACTGAAATGACTTGTAACACTTGTCAAAGCATATAGAATTAAATCTTAACAATTTCAAGAGTCTCAACTCTATTGTGTTTTATAAAAATACTCTATGGCTGTCTTGATTTTATTTATATAGTACCTCATGCTCTTGGTCACGTATTTACTCTACTACACTTGTCCAACAAAGCCTTGCAATTCTTAAAGCTATTTATCTGTGAATTATACACCACATTTTATTGCTTCTGGTTATAAGTGTTCCAACTGATTATTACACAGTTTTTATCATTAACACCAACTGTGCCATCCAGTACTAGCAGCACAAAACACCTCCTCTCAGCTTGACCTATGCATACACCCAGCTCAATCCAGAGCATGAGGGTCTATGCAACTACAAGTAAAAGCTAGTTTGCCTAAACTAGGCCACACACATTTGTTCAAATTAACATGGCACACATGTAGGATTTATTTGTGTTGTTATTAAAAAGACACCAAAACTTTAGATATGCCTCCAGTATTCCAAACAAGATTCTAACATTCTTCTAATCAGAATGCTGTACTACCATGGCAGTGCAAGAGTGTAGTGCAGATGGGTATAATTGTCTGGCAGAAGATACAGCTCTGATAAGACAGTACTGGGAGGTGGGAGACGTTGTCACTTTGCTAAATATTTATGCAGCAGGCCAAAAATAAATGAGGATGAACATACAAACTTGATCTAATACAGCTTTATAGGGCACCTGGAAATTTCGTCATGAAAACTTCGTAAGTCATACTCTTGTAACCAGATATAAAGTCTACTGAGGTCACATACTTTCTAGAGGATTGTTGGTCAATGTCTCCATTCTTAAGGGCTTCACTGCTGTCTGCCAGAAAATCATCCACCAGATTGTTTACACCTATATTAAAACTGTCTTCTAACTGTCCCAGAAGTTTATCTTTGATGACCTACAAGATTTCATAGCTCACGATGGAAAATGAAATGCTGAGTACTCTTCTAATAAAATCTCAGTGGTACTCACATCAGCCTTTGCTTTCAGCTGTTTCCGTCGCATTTGGTTGAGCTTCTCACCCGAGTTGACTAAAAAGAATAACAAATTTGGCTGTCTATGAATGCTTACTTCATAAAATATAGCGTTTGTTGCCTTGTTCAGTTGTAGACTTACGTTCGGGAAACTGACTAGTCGATTTTGCCATTGTTTTGATGATTATTGCAAACACATTTGAATAGATTTGGGCTTACAATCATCAAAAATAGGAATAAATGAATAAATTCACTAATTTTATGCTACACTAAACACTTTACTTACCTCAGCATTTCAAGTTCTCATTATATAATCCACTGTTATATCACAGAGGAGGTATACACAGATACACAGAGGGGAAACTCGCAGCACGTCGTATTCGTTCTTGTGTCACGGTAGTCACGCGCTTTGCCATAAAGAAAACACGATTCGAAAGCATAAAAAGCTATATTTCAAGAAATGGCGTTTCTGATCTTCATGTCTTAACTTGAGTGTTGAAAAATAATGGCAAAACTCAGCAATCCCCGTACATTTTCTAATAAATATTTTGCATGGCTCTGGCCTCGGCTCTGGCTGCGAGGTCACGCATAAAAAGCGCGTGACCTATTTTCTGCGAGTTTGACTAGTTTTCTCTCTGCGTAACTTTCCTCTGTACTGTAAAGCAAAGATGTCGCAAAACAGAAACTTTTCCCACCAACACCAATACGAGAATGATATTTTTCAAAATCTTTATCTAACGTTATTTTGGCCTTTGGTAAGAGAGAGGGGGATTAGCTCAAATGGTAGAGCGCGCGCTTAGCATGCGCGAGGTAGCGGGATCGATGCCCGCATCCTCCATTATCAATATTTCCCATTTTTATTTCCAAGATTTGTTTATTTTGGCTTTATTTCAACAATGACCCTTTTTAATTTCTTCTAAGTTAACCTCTAGTACTTTTTAAAACGTTGGAATGAATACAATTAGATTACAGACAATGTATATTGTCTGCTAAATATCAGTACCAAGCCCCAGAGTTTCGCGCATGAAAGAAAGGGCGTGGTCCTTTCACTTTTTCAAAACATTTAACAAGAATTACAAAGACCATCTTTAACACGACTTTTACAGAATTTTTTCGCTAATTTACCAATTACGAGCAATAAATCAGACTAGTACACGTGTAAAATGGCTATAGATTTATTTTGTGCTTTATACAATAGTGCGTACGTTCGGCACTCCGCAATACGTTTGTGTATCGAAACACGTCGCCCCGAGCATTAGGAATTTATAAAAATTATTGTTTATCGTGCAAAAAAATAAATGATCATTGATGGTTTATTCCAATTTCAAGACTCGAGTCAGAAGATTGATAATGAAAACCTTCAAGACTAGAGTCTTTGCATCATGAAATGGCAACTATGAAGTGTTTTTGAAGAAAAATAAGCCAAGTTTCTGGGCCATTTTTTAAGCGTGCTTTTGTAACTGTGAAGATAATTATGGCGATATTCCACAAGATTAAACATAACAGATAACAAGATGAGAGCGAGTCCATTTTGACAGATTTTCTGGTAGTTTCTGAAACAACACCAAAATCACTGCTTTATGTAAGCTGGAAATGTCTTCTGGTTTCTTCAGTATCTTGTTAGGCAAAGATTCATGTTAAAATCGACATGCCAATATCTATTTTCCAAATTATTTGATCAGTTAGTACTCGTAACACAACATTGACTTGACAAAGCAAGGGCAACAACCAACATGAACTTTTGATCATTCACCACAACACTGAACCCACACGTAAATGACCGTTTTCTACTGAGTTTACAAGGTCGATTGCAAACCGACAGCGGTCCATGACAGACAGTGACAAGACAGCAATAACACAACTTTAGAACGATGATAAAGGAGAAGAGAAAGTTCACTTGTGCTTTACGCATTTGAAATAACGCACCATAGCTAAAACAAAGAGAAAGTCTTACATTCAGAGTAAGAATTTCGCAGTTACGTGAATAAAACTGATTAAAACAATTGATGATGACTAATACAGGGAAACCACGTATACTTTCTTATTGATAGATGCCGACGTTGATCATGTAAAAGAGCTCACCTTATCTTCCAGATAATTCGTGAATTTTCATTCGTTCTTCTGGAGTTAAACTCAGAGAAATTTGAATATGTTTTGGTTTCTTCTTCTTCGAAGGCAAAGTCTGACTCTGTCTTATGTCGTAAGTTGGTTTAGCAGCAACAATAGGCTTGGATTCGGAGAAGTGACCTGGCTTTTTAGCCACCTCTGGTGGTCCGCTAGTTCTATCAGACGTTTTGAAGTTATTGTTCATTGCATGCTCGCCATTTTGCTTTATTCCAGAGACATATTCACCCGGTCTTGCGGAAAGTGGAGAAGCAATAATATGTGAAAATTTCTGAGTTCCTAGAACAGGTTCTTCGATTATCAGTTTGTTACGACTGGGTTGTGAAACTGGTAATGAAGAATTAGAGACACTTTTTTCAGCGGTCACTTTCGCTCCAGGGCGCTCCAGGACATTTACATTAGGTGGGTGTGTAGGAGTGGGGGGTTTAGGTAGAGTATGGGGTGCAGTTTTGTTGGGAGCATTCTGATTTCCCTCGGGAGGGGTGTGGGGCTTAGGTGTCGGCTGTGGAGCATTGTGATCAGTGGGGATGGCACTGGATGCAGGGAGATTAGAGGTTTTTATTGAAGCCTTGTTTTGGTCTGCATGATTTGCCACACTTGCACTCTTGCTGTGATCAATTTGATGATTGTTGATAACAGCATTTTTCACTCCAGATAAAGCAATCGACGCTCTGTCTGTCATGTTTGATGGAGAGGTACGAGAAGTTTGCTTGTTAGTGACAATATGAGGTTGGGTGGTATACTTCACTCTCGTTAGATCTTCAATCTTAGCAGAAATGCCCATAGTCGTAGTCGTCGGAGTATTTATACTATAGTTAGAGGCAGAAGTACTTGTATTCAGTAACACTTTGCCGTTATCCTCAAGTGACTTGTTTGCTTCTACAATTTCAAATGATTTGCTTGATGTAGAAAACGAATCAATATTCTTTGGTGCGGTAGTATTGGTAGTCACCATCTTGTTTTTCCCAACAACATCAACTTTTTGCCTGCCAATTGCGCTGTCGACATACGATGATTTTCTACCTATCTCGCCAAGATTCATAGGAGCTGACTTATCTTCTACTTGTTTCGCTTGAGGAACATTTTTCTCCGCGCTCGAAACGTAGGAAGTCGGAACTTTGGAGATTTGCGCTGCAGGTGAAACTGTACCCATTGGATTGGATTCTTGACTGACTACTTTCGGAATACCATGAAATTTTCCTTGAGAAACTTGCGCGAGCATTTTTTTGAATAGAGGTCGGTTCACTAGTTCTTCTTCCTTTACAGGAGGAGCGCGTTTTTCTTCTTCAATATTAGGTAAACTCTTCGTCGAGGTTGAACTAAATGAAGTGAGTGGTTTTGTCTCTTCTGGTTGTTTTGGCTCAGAAGGAGGAATTGAGACAGGTTGTTGGGCTGGTGGGGGTGGTACTTGTTGTAATTGCTGTTGTTGTTGTTGTTGTTGTTGTTGTTGTTGTTGAGACCACATAGGGTAGGTACCACTATTAATTTGAGGTTGCATACCAGACATGATACTAGCTGGTGGACTCATGATACCAGCTGGCGGCACGGTGTGCATGGGAGATACAGGCAGCACTCCCGTCATCATGTTTGGTGTTCGCATTTGTTGCTGAAGCATTTGTTGAAGAAGAATATTTGACAACATTTGTTGGTTTTGTTGCACCGCAAAAAGTTGTTGATTCTGAAGATTCACCGGATTTTGTTGGCCAGATATTTGCATTAGCAAAGCTGGCAGCTGCTCTGGCGAAATGTTCTTTAGATTTTCTTGACTGATCACAGAACTTTCATTCTCGTCCGCTCTAGATGAATTATTTTCTGCTTTTCGTTTAGAAATGTTTTCTTTCTCCAACGATAAGTCTTCTTCAGCGACTTCCTTCTTATCTACGTTATCTTTCTTTGCTTTTATCTCTGCTTCGAAAACATCGTCCCCTTCAATTTTTTCCAAATCCTTGTTTCCACACTTATCTTCTTCTTCGCTCTTTTCATTCAAAACGTTTTCCACTTTAATTTCAACTTCCTTGTCGACTTCTTCTGCAGCAACTTTTCCTGTCATTTCCTGATTTTCAGACGTGTTCGTGTCCTGGGATTTCGTGTGCCAGGACTTATTATCCAGGGACTTTGTTTCATCAATCACGCCACTGATCTGTACTGGAATCTCCACTGAGCCGTCATCTAGAGAGAATAATCAATTAGAAGATCACGAAATGAACATGTCATTAGTTGAAGAGCCGTTGCCAATGCTTATCTCAGCATTTACAGTGTCTCACAAAAAAAAAACGAAAGGACATTTCACCAGGCTAGGGCGCCTAATTTTTGCATAGGGAAAAAGAAGAGATTTTAAGCTTTCCAATGATATCTTTTTCATTTGACAACAGCAAAACATGACCACATATACTCTCTGTCTAAAAACTGCCGGTCAAAGTCACATTCTTGCAGCTTTTTGAGAATAGCATAGGAAACAAAGCAAAATTATTTCCCAAGTGAGACACCGGTTCTCTGTTGAGTTGTTAATTGAACGATCAAGTTACTTGTGTTTGATGTTCTTACTGATGTTATGCACTAAGATGCAAATTTTCTTTTTTGATCTTCTTCAGTTTGATTTAGTCATTTTATGTCTCACTTAGGAAATAATTTCGCTTGTCTCCCATGCTATTCCCAAATGGCTGCAACAATGTGAATTCGACCACCAGATTTTCATTAGAATAGTATGTGGTCATGTTTTGCTATTGTCAAATGAAAAAAATATCTTCAATTTTTTCCCTATGTTGAATTAAATCGTGAAACTCAATGTATGATGCGTCATATAGCCTGTTGAAATTTTTTTTCGTTTTTTTCTGAGACAAACTGTACAATTACTTGACTGAAAAACCATCTCAAATTTAGTCCATGAAAATTTTTATTAGATCATTAGATCAATGCCTGACATTAAAATAAGTAAAAAAATCTTTACTCGAAAGCATGCATATATCTCATTAACAAGTGCGAGCGTACTATTGGACCAGGAACTGGGCGTCTACACTTACTACACAGGGTGTATAAAACTTCGACCTTTGAAATTAAAATTAGCTACTTATTCAGGTATAACCTACTGTGTTGAATTCCCGGTTTTGTCTAGAAACTCTCATAACAGCTTATGACGTAGGAAGTGTATTATGCCTTTAATTGTTTTTCGTATCCGTGTTGCAACAGCTTATACCATACGGCTTGCATTTGTCTGTGAATACTAATGATGCATGATAATTATTGTAGAATTAAAGCAAAGATTTGGCTGTGGTTTTTTTCCTAAATAGAAAATCAGAAATCGAACTCTGTCAATCGATGAGTAATATCATTTTACATCATTGTGTCAAATTTCACGACGATTGGTCTAGAAATGAGAAAGCGTTAAGCTTTATGCGAATAGCGTCGCGCCCTAACAAGAACAAGAACAAGAACAAGAACAACAAAAAGACTAGAAGCGACTGGGGACCAGTTCCTGGTCCAAAAATACACTAACAGTTGCTCCAGTTCTTAAAAATTCCATTTATGGAATGTCCAATTGTCAGTCTCAAAATTATTTGTTGCAAAGTTTCTTTCCTGAGGAAAGCAACATGCTTACCCAGATCTATAGGACCAACTGGAGTCTCACATTCGTCAATAGGAGGTGGTGTACTTTCTGGAGGCGGCGGCGCAACAAACACCGGAAAAAGTGGCTTCTTTTCGACGTTGTTGGATGTGTCCAAATTATCTGATTCTGATGGAGGGCTGGTAAGTGATGGTGGTTTAGAAGGAATAGGTGGTTTGGCGCTACCTGGTGAGCTATTATCTGCAACCGTTGCTGTGTTCCTTGGTGGCGAAGGAGCTCGACGTTTTACTTTCTTTCCGTCCACAGTGTGTTCGCTGTTGACTGCCAGAGCACCTCGTTTAGGGATGATCAGCTTTGGCGGCTGTGGAGCTCTTTTTTTGACATGCCTCGTCGGCAGAGTGCTCGGTGATGGTTTGTTAGAAGTTGTATCACTTTTTGTTGCTCTCGCTCGAGTGTGAAGTGTTTGAGAATTCTCTGAACAACAAATTAATGTTTAATTAAATTCAAACGATAGTGAGGCGAACGTAGAAAAAGAAATGAGCCAATGTAGATTGTCATCTTTTCTAATGCGAAATTACTATGGAATGTACTGTACCTGGAATAGTCGGGGTATTCGTGCTACGGATATGAATTTCCTCGTTCATCTGCAACAGATAACACCATCAGGAATGCGGACTAGAATGTCAGGTGGGCACGCATTCGCATAAGTAAATATTGCTGGCATGTTTTTTAATCATTTCTGCCCGACGCAAGGCGACAAAAGAAAAATTCTCTAGCCGAGGTGAATTTTGCACTGGCCACCCTTGTTTGTTTCTTTTTTCAAATAAAACATCGACATTGATTTCTTATGACGATGAAAGAAGCGATTCAGGCGCTGGTTAGCCAGGTTCGTCCTAAACTAACGAGACATCCTCTGTCGTATACATCAAGGCAGAACACGAAACGTTTGGAGGCGATAAAGTGTTTTTCTTCAACGGCAAAATAGTTAATTTCATATTGTTTAATTTTTATTTTGCTGAGGTCAGTGAACGAGCGAAAAGACATCTTTTATTCAGATTAATTCTGTTTTGTTGAAGCCGTACCTGGTCACCTGCATGGCGATCAACCAAATATACATTATCAGTATACTGAATGATTGAGGGTGCAGAACTGTATTGTGGCGAGTCCTTTCTTTTTCTCGAAAACCTTTTACGAAACAATGAAAACACGCCATTCTCCCTTCTGGAACCAGGCATGCTCACCTTTTCTACGACGTCAGTCGAGCTTCCTCGGAATTCTAAGAAAAAATTGACATCCATAAGATTTGTAGAAAATTGTAATGCTTTTCATATCCAGAGCGACCTTTGAAGATTGATAAGGTATCAAGCAAAAAATATATGGTTTGAAACGCAAAAATTACTGATCTAGTTAGACATCTTACTAGGGCATTTACTACTTTGCTGAGCTGGGCCCATGCAGTTGTTCGAAGTGCGCTTAGCTTAAACGGTGGGTAAGTTCAAAATAGAAATCAAATTTATGCATTCTTTTAACAAAGAAATTGAAAGTTTTTTAACTGAATACTATTATTTTATATTTACCTATAGTTTAATTGCATAGGATTGGATTTAAAAGCTTTAGAAAATGTGTCGGAGTGTTTTTGAATATTGACTTATATGCCGTTTAAGCTAAACGGCGTACGAACAACCGACCCCTGTACAGTAATAAAAAGATCTTCGAGATTGTTAAGATGTAGTGTAAATATTTATTGAACGAACCTCTCTTGGAAACCAATCTTATCTTGTCCGTTCTGAGATCTCCTACTCTGAGCGCCATGTCCAGACTATCGTCTGCACGTTCCATGTGATGGAAATAGTAATCATTCACTGCTAACTTCTCTTTATCACAAACATACTTCAGAGCGTCTTGAAGTTTGTCATTCTTCAAAAATGGATAGCTTTTCATTTCAGAATTGGGAAAATGAATCTCAACATTTGACATCTAAAACAAAAACGAATTCGTTTTGAAAAATGAGGAATTAATCCTTAATTTTTCGTCTCATCCGAAACAAATTTCGCACGCACTATTGAATGTGCAACGCTGATGTGCTATAATAATTGTACCCTCGGATACAATGATGCTACAGGTTATCCATTAACTACATTTAGTGGACCAAGTCTACTCAGTACTGAACCAAGTCCTACTAACATCCTTATTTTCAAAGTGTACTACCTAACTTAGCCACCCGTATAAGTTGCCCAGTCTCAGAAATAAAAACTCCTTGACCAGCAGATTAATTACCTTGTCTGAATGCTCATTTTCCAGTTGCCTTCCTTTCCTCAATGTTGAGGCCATTCTAGAGATTGTGTCGTAAAACTAAAAGCAATTTAAACTAAAAGATTGATTTGATGAAGGACAAACATACATGATACTAAGGTTTAGATTCTAGACATTTGATCACTACTTATATCTTACAAAAGAGGAAATGCCCCATTTATATCCAATGTATTAAATGTTGATACCTTTGAAAATTACCTGAAATGCTTCGGATTTTGTTGAAAATTTTGCTCCAAATGTTTCTTGATCTTTCCAGCAAACAGCGTTTTCTTTTATACTTGTCTTTGTTTTGTAGTTCACGATAAAATCAACGACCTGATTGGAAAACAGTGATTTCGTTAAAAACGTTCCAGCCAGGATGTGAGTTTTAAAATCAAAATCTAGGAATGACCTAAAAAAGTATTTTAGTTTGATAGAAATGCTGTTTTATTGCGTCCACGTCGCTGCATGCGAATTTTTGTGCGATGAAAATTTTCCATCACTGGAAAGAGACAAACCCATTTGAAAACACTAAACTCGCACGAACGTAAAGCGCTCAAGTTGTCAATTCTCTCGCGCTCTCGTCGTCGTTTGATGCAGAATCCCAACACTGGCTTTGAGATAGGAAACCAGAGACCTCAAGGACAGTGCAAAGTTTCTGAGACCTCAACAGCAGTTTACCCGCTACACTGTGTTAAATCGCGGCTATTAAGTACTACTAATTTAGTAATTTAATAGCTTCACCGTCAAAAAACACAAATATTACAACAAAAGACAATGTACAAAACTAAATAAACAACAGGACGGTAGGGTAACCGCAACAGCGTAAGCCAATTACTGCGGGCTACTCATGCAAGATAAGTTAAATAGCACGGAAAAACGTTTTTATGACGTCAAAATACGTCCTAATTTGCATAACAGCACGAAAAAACGGGTTTGTGACGTCAAAAAAACGTTCTAATTTGCATAATAGCACGGAAAAACGGTTTTGTGACGTCACAAAAACGTCCTAATTTGCATAATAGCACGGAGAAACGGGTTTGTGACGTCAAAAAAAGTCCTAATTTGCATAATAGCACGGAAAAACGTTTTTGTGACGTCAAAAAACCTCTTAATTTGCATAATAGCACGGAAAAATGTTTTTGTGACTCCTAATTGGTATAATAGTGCAGAAAAATGTTTTAGAATGTCTTCATTTGCATTCAGTCTTTAGTGTAGGGTTTTCATCAGATTTGATCAAAAACTTGACTAGAGGCCTCAAGGAGAGTGCAGAGTTTCTTAGATCTTTACAATAATTAACCCGTCACAGTATTGTATCATGCATGTGATCTCTTACCCTGACGTGATTATCTGCTTCGTTATCAATCACCAAGATTCGGAAAGGATATTTGACGTTTTTTACTGAAACTCGCACGAGATAAATAGGAAGATATTCCGATTTAAAGACGTGCCACTGGGCTCCCTCGATTAGGAACACTAGACCATGAAATGTTGCCAAGATATGTTCCGATGAACGAAGAAATGATTTTCTAGCAAGCTTCTCGGGCTGTTTGCGAACCAAGGGAAAAGTATACTCAGTGTAACTCTCGTGAATCACTGGGGATATGTTCCGCTCCTTGGCATTGTTGCTAGGTAGTGTGGAAGACGAGAAATCCGCGAGAGATCGTGCTGGATTCTTAACTCTGCAATAATTTTAAAACATCTGATGAAAAAAATTGTGCAATGATAGTAGACGTAGTTTATAGAGTTCTGCCCCAAAGTCGACCACCCCCCCCACCCCCCTCAATTTTGGCACATGACCCTCAAAAATAGAGGTGATTAACAAATTACCGTAATAGAATCTTATACTAATTTTCCGTTTTTTCAAAAAATGCCATTTTAGAAGTTGGGGGGGAGGTTCTACCCCAGAAAATTCAAGTTAGTAGAAGATTCTATTACAGAGAAAATCCAAGATGGCGCTAAAGTATATTTTACTATTACGGATTCTATGCATAA
>JAODVM010446047.1:0-23048 GCA_025400095.1 Phenganax marumi
GCATTGATCTGTAGCAGTTGTAATATTAACCCCAGTGGTTGTTCAGAGCTGGGTTAGCTTAACCCTGGGTTAGTGTAATTTTTTAACCTCAATTTGAAACTCGTTCAAGAAAAAGTTTTGAAAAGTATTTTTGCTCAAAATGTTTCCCTTATTGGGTAGTTCAATCCCTCAAAGTTTCAAAAAGTAAATAGTGCTTCAAGACCGGGATATACAAATTGGTGGGTTAAATTTAAACCTAGGTAAACTGCCAATCCATCTTTGAACAACCGGCCCCTGGTGAACTGCGTTGTAATTTCGCCGAATGATGCTTGTGGTTGCAAATTGAAAACGACTCCACGGTTTCGGTACCTCTGTTTGTGTATCGCTCTTTAATGAGTATCTATATACTTGCGCGAGACTTGTGGTCTTATCCCGTGCTCTGGATCATGATATTGTCCACACACCGCGTTTCATTGTTACAATAGCGCACTAAACACCACACAACAATACAAATTAAACTGTTTTCTAAACATGCAACGATCCAGCGAAATTAGTTGCTTTTAATTGCAATGGCGCGATGAAAAGGGATTTGCGTTGCGTAGGCCGCGCTGATCTTTTCATTGTCGGCACTCAGCACTGAACTGGCTGATTGTGCTTCGCTAGGTTTCAGTAAGTCTCACAGGACAGCGAATGGTGATCAAATTCTCGGGCCGGCTGTTCGAAAGGTGCATGGCGTTATGCATCGTGATATAGCGAATTTTTCAACCGGTTCAAGAAATTAGACAACAAATCCGAAACATCCATTTTGATCGATGATGTAAATATTAAAAGACTTCAGTCGTAATTTTAAGTTATAACAATCAATGGAAAATTTGACGAAGGCTACAAAAAAGCACTATTTATTGGACAGTGCTATCCGCCTTTCGAACAACCGGCCGCTGAAGTGTATAGCCTTGTAACTTACAAGAGCGAGAAGATCAAATTGTGCATGCGTTCGTCCAAATCGTGGAAGTCGCTTGCAAGGCAATGCCGTGCATATTGGCTTTGAATTAGAGAGGAGAGAGAGAGTGTAATTTAGTCAGTTTCCAATCTCATTGATTACACATATATCAACAGAGTCAGTCGAGTTAATCTATTTATGGACTGTGCTTTTCAATCATGTCCAGAAATTGATTTCTAGGTTTGAGTATATATAGTGTATATTAGGATTAGCACCGTCACATGTATAAGCTTGTTTGTACACAAGGAGATCTCTTAAACGTTTTCAAACAGCTGATAAGCTTTACCTTTGGATTCGCGCTGGATTTAAGAAGAGTCTTAGCGGTCTAGTGCAATTCAACAAGGTGGAAAACCTTGAGCAAACTTTGGAATTTAGGTTCACAGCTCTAAAATACGAACGTATATATATATTTCAAATACACTTTTATTTTGAATGTTCCTTCTTGTGGAGGTCCAGTAATTAAGACTTATCCCTCTATTCAAATTGCAATTCAATAATCTATGTTGTAACATTCGAAGCTATATCCTGTTCTCTATAATTAATATTTTGCTGACACTTGCTTTTCGAACAAACTTTTTGAATAGAGCCTCGTTAGACTCGCTAAAAACTATACAGCGACTTGAATATACATATATATATAACGCACAGAGATTCTGTCGCTATGAATGTTCTGTTGTGTTTTACCACTGGAAAAGATACTTTGCCATGCATGCATATTCTGCTGATACTACAGTTCAGACAACTTCTTGGAGTCTGCATGGTGGAGCTGAATTTGTAGAAAGGAACTTGATTAATGAGTGCTTTTTCAAGAGTACTCGTTAAATGAATATTTGGTTTCTTAGTAAACACGCGTGTAGCGGGTGACCAAAGTGTGCACCTTTATGACAGTCTGGGACGCTAGATCTATCAAGAATACACCCACCAAATATTTTAAACAATACAAGACGTATACCTTTTCACGCTATTTTGTTAACGAGTAGACTCATGTTTGTAAGAAGTTTGTAAGGCTGTGATTCTGTATACCGCGATGAAACATGAACTAGTTTGATGTCCCTGTAAAGATTTCAAGATTTACTTGGAATACGAAGTCAGCGCACAATTTCTCTGCAGCATTAATTGTTTCAATATCTATCTTTTCGAAGTCTTTAGAAAAATCCCCTGTGAAGCTTCTGTACTCTTCTAAAGTGTGTTTTACGCATGCATACTGTTATTAGTGGTCATGTAGAACTACTACCATCCCCTGTGAAGATTCTGTTGTGTTGCAAGGTGTGCCGCTCAACTATAAGTTCGAAATTCCGAGCTAAATCGATCCAGGTTAGCGTTTAAGTTTGTTTTTGCGCGTGCATACTGTTATTTGTGGTTATATAGAACTAGTGCTATCCCCTGTGAAGATTCTATTGTGTTCTAAGGTGTGGGGCGGTCTTCTGCATTCAGTATCGGTGTACGGCGTAGAAGCTTTACCAATGTCGGCTTAATTAAGCAGCTAGCTGAGTTGGCCAATCACGCCTAATTACGGCTAACATAAGAGTGTAGCGCGCAAGTCGGGCGCATATACGTGTGTGTGCTTGTAGTCTCTTACTTAATTAGTCGAAGAACAATCGCGCTAGCGTGTAACAATTAAATACCGAGAGCACACAACAACTCGTACACTGTTAGGACCTCCTTATAAACAGCTTGTGACTAGATCACAGTCGTAGCGCGACTCAGTGCGCTTGTAAATTTCGATTCTAAGGTACACAAGTGTAAGAATCTCTAATTATTTGTATAACAAGGCGAAGGTTTTCAACATCAAAGAAACTCCGAACCTTTTTAAATCCAGACGGCGCCTCACGTTTAAACATTTAAACATAACGTTTTGAAGCGCATTCACAGACAGAGTGTTTGCTACTTTTATCGGTCAAAGCGAAGTGACGGCATACTGTTGGACTATCGTTGTAGCAAGGAGTTAACAAAACTGCGGTCATTTTAGTAATTCGGTTGCCATTAAAATTTTGCAAATAGCCTTTTGTACATTCACATCGAGATAAATAAGATTCTTGACCTTGAAAACTTAAGAGAATATCAAAGAAGATCTGGGAAGAATCTTGGTAAAATCATCTTTACCTAAAGATCGAGAATCAAGTACTTGAAGTAAGTGTGAAGTTTTGTTACTCAATCTTTCTATATCCAGAGTTTATAGCCTTTACCTGAGACTATACTTTTAATTTTATACTGTGTTTAATTTCTATCTAGGTTAGCTTGCGTTGAAGATATACTGGGCAGTAATCCTTGAACCCTGAAGCGATGAAATCGACCGGATTCACAGTAAACCATATACTTGACAACTCGGACGAGCCTTGTAAACGAGTGGATAAGCAAACAGTCAAGGATTACGGCAGAGAAAGCGTATCTCCTCAGCGAGCTTGCTCCGTTGGTAATTTCAAGGTTGAAATTGTACTCCAAGAAGCTGATTTATGGCAAAAATTCCACTCTTTAGTGAATGAAATGATCGTCACTAAAAATGGAAGGTACGCTAGCTTGTTTGTATATTTAGACTTGTAAACAATAATATGTTCCTTAAAAAGTACAGCTCAAGTAAGCCTCTATCTTGCAGGGAATTCAAAGATTTAATCATCATGTTACTCTATGTTATTTCCTGTGTTCTTGACTCAACGCGAATGTGACATTAATTAAAAACACTGATTGCATTAGTTTGTAGTTCTAGTATAAGACAGTTACTTTTATATTGTTGATATTAGAAGCAAAATATAGGTTTGTTTGGTTCCTTTAGATTTGTGAAGGCATTGTCGAAACTTATAGTTGAAAAGACGTCTGTTGTCTGACCGCATTAAATCGACTTTTAGTATTTGATGTTCAGCAATCAATCGAACCGCGGTTATATTGGAGAGAAATTTGCGTAAAATTATATGGAACAGTAACCCAGAGGGATATGTGTGCAGTAAAATACGATTTTAGCATTCCTAAGTGGGAGAATTGGTTAACTGAAGAGCGCTGTAAACTGAAAAGATAATTGCATGTCTCTTCTTGTTTCATGCATGGAATAATATCTACATTTGATTATGTTTGGCATGTTGTGTAGATATATTATTAAGATTACTAATGAAAAAAACTGCTCTTTGTCCACAGACATCCAAAAACGATTGCCTTGTATATTTTAGATAGACGGAAATTCAAAATTATAAATTTGGGGATAGTTTTCTCACATTAATTTGGTGTGGTTGAGTTTTATTGATTTGGATGTTGAACAAAGTAAATATTTCTGAGCTTACGCGACACTTTTAGCGTTCTTAAAGCAGACAAAGTATATTTTACAACCTAGTTTTTAAGGTCATTTGTAACTACTCTTGTTCATAGTCATATCTCGTATAGAACGTGATCTTGATTGGATTTCGATGTAACTGAACTAGGTCAACTATTCATTCGTTGAAGACTGATATAATATCATTAGTGAACACTACACTTTATATTGCAATCGTGAACATTTTGAGATATTTATACAATCAGCTACTCTGAACTATAAACCCATGCATATTAGGTCCTGAAAGAGATAAAAAAATGAACATTCCCAAACGACAATTGTTTTTCAAAAATGTTCTTACTAATATCTATCTATTCTTCTCCATATACAGGCGAATGTTTCCAGTGATAAAGGTGTCAGTTAGTGGGCTAGATCCTGATTCCATGTACTCAGTTCTACTAGACTTTGTTCCAGTGGGAGAAACGCGTTGGAAATTCGTGAACGGAGAATGGACATCAGGGGGAAAACCTGAACCATTTCAACCTAGTAACTTCTACACGCATCCTGATTCTCCTAACTTTGGAGCGCATTGGATGAGGCAACCTATCTCGTTCTCCAAGATAAAACTGACGAATAAACAAAACGATGACGGGCAGGTACTATTCATTATGCTGACATTGTTATTATTTTGGCTATTCATCAAGCTCCCGATAAACATTCTTGTTAGCTTACTTCAGAACCTAGTTACGTTTGTTCCGGTACAGTCACATTGTACTGAGAAACTATAACTGGAGTTTAACTGTCCAAGAATTACATACATTGTGTATCTCATTTTGTGGTTTCACTGGATCAAAAGCTATATTCATTAAGCACGGTTTTGTATAAGGACTAGTACACGGCAAAAACATTCCGTTTAGCTTGTTTCAAAACTTCTTTATAACTTTTAAAAAGAGCAGAAGTTCCCTATAAGAAGCAATCATACTGATTCTCAAATAGACTTATCGATATAGTTTTGTTTCGCAGAAAAACATTTCAAGTTGTTTTCATTTGAATGAGTCTATCTTCTCATTACTGGTGTTATCACTTGTATGTGGAAATAGATTGAAAGACTTGTGCAAACTTTTTTATTTTCCTGACATTTCTGTATTCATCATATAAAGTTTACTTTTTAGATCCTTCGCATCTTCATGTAGGCTTGTTAAGTCCATCGTTAATAGTAGGCAATTTCCGGTCGGCTCACCCTAATCTCTTCGAAGTAGAGAAAATCGATTACACTAACAGCACGTCCTTCTCATTCGTTTGCGCTCTTGCAATATCTTCTCTCTTTCAACAATGTCAACATGTGCCCATTAGTATAAGAGACATATTGATGAAGTTTAACGAAGACGTTACGGTATAAATTCGCAAGCTTGTTTAACTGCCCAGGATAGTTTTGTTCAACACTGAATTCAACAGTTCTAGTGTAAGATAGCTACATCTATACATTAACAAATTGTCATTAAATCTCTCAGATTATGTTGAATTCCCTTCACAAATACGAACCAAGACTGCACATTAATCGAGTAGGACCATCGAATGAACAACATACTGTCACCATACATTCGTTCTCTGAAACCCGATTCATTGCCGTAACAGCCTACCAAAACGAAGAGGTTAGTCTTTACAGTTGTCTATATCAAGGTCAGGGATTGTACATCCACTGTATATTTGAGTCATTCAAAGAAGATTTGTAATTTTTCTTAGCGAGAAAAACTTCATCTTTATTGATCGAATTGTTTATAGCAAGTTCAGTGATCATAATGTTTGTCGCCGTTGTATAGATTACGTTGTTAAAAATCAGACATAATCCTTTTGCAAAAGCCTTTTTGGATAGTAAAGATAGGTAAGTCATTTCATGCTTTTGGTTTTGCTTGATTATGTAATGTTTCGCATCATTTCTGCGGCCGGCGTTGTCTTTTCGAATAGATAAAAATCTTTTTAATCTTTTTCTCAGAAGTGAACATAAAGAACAAGAAACGATGCCAGAAAACCAGGCCTCGTGTCCTACATGTAAGTGTACGTTGGTTTTTTTAATGTAAACTAGAGGGGGATTGATTTCCTGTACACCACGTTGCGAATATAAGTATTCATTGCAGAATCTGAGTAATTATAATGCACGGGTATACACCAGCACAAGTCACCAAACATTGTGGTACCGTTTAAAAATAATTGTTATGGCAGGGGTTCTGGCTCCCCTACGGTTCTAATTCATCAACTAATACATATAGTATTTTGCAAGTACGTGTTGCCTTGTCTGTTTACCTAAACACATAAATAAATGGGTCAAAGACTTGCCGCAAAGCGGTCTGGCGGTTCCGGCTTGCGTAGAAGCGGAGCCGTGTCGCCAGGCGCTATGTTTGAACCAGGACATGAAATTCCGCTATATGCTTACAAGTGATTAAGATTACCCTATAGTTTACTGCCGTAGCCGCTTAAGAACTACCCTAGGTGCAAATGAATGGCTTTACTTGTTTTAATTAAGACTAGTGTACGCTATGAATGTGTGAAAATTATGACTGTGCAGTTTCAGTAGCTCTAAAATATATATACTCTTCGAAATTGCTTTGAATATACTATTGACTGTGAGCAAAGTACTATAAACCTCTCCAATAACGGGCATCGAACAAACGTATAAATTTACCAGAGTACTGATTATCGCCTAGTTTCCGGTGAAATTTATGCGTTTTGGTGGCATAGTATGTGTTCACGACTGCCTTTTTGTATGACGATATTAGAGAGCTTAAGCAAGCGAGGTTTTTGACAACACGAACGGCGTGAGAATCGTCAAAGGACTGGGTCAAGCACGGTAATTGGTGGAAAACGTCAAGTTTACTGTCGGTCAACGTCCATGTTGTCAGTGACGCTGCTTGCTTAAGCTCTCTACTCTTGTACCGACTTTGAAGTAAATTATTTCATTCTCATTAGTATATATACCACTGAGTTGAGATACGTCACAAACGCTTTGAGTAGGTACTTTGTCATAAGTAAACATTTGCAGTGGTGGTTTGGACAGTACGTTAAGTATACATAACTGTAGTCAGGCGCCCTGCAGAGAGAAAATGTAGTACAATCGATGAGGTATAAATAACACCATATATATATCACAAGCGAGATCAGAGTTTTGTGTTTGAAAATATGGGATGAGTAATCTTAATCTTTGGCCTCAGGGAAAGATTTCAATTAACTGTTGGACAATTAACCCTTGCTTAGTAAACTGATTATTTCTTATAGAAATATTTTGGTTTTTATCGAATTCATATGAAGTAATCCCAAACAAATTTCATCCTTATTCAATATTCAGTTTACGGCCTCTTGAACGTGTACAAGATTTTTATATTATACCTGTCAGTAATTTGTTTCATTTCAACTTGCGCAAGATCAATCATTTAAGAGCGCAAATGCCATCTTCTCAACATGCCCGCTGATCATATATTTCGTCTTTGCCTTGGGATCGGTATATAACGCGCGACTATTTACTGTGCATTTCCTGATCTCTAAAAATTAGTTCCCCCACATGGCATAATATCGCTTTTGCAACTATCAGAGCCGTAACCGCAAGGATTGTGACTCAATGAGTTGGGCGTAGCCTTTGTTTTGGTACCCTATCGCATATATATGATTGTACTGCAGTCCGTTGGCCTAAGAACACATAGAAGTTTTACCGCCCTGTTAGTGCCGAAATATTTTACATTTTCATACAGGTTCTCCTCACGAACAAGTGATTTTAATGAGTATAGTTATCTCCTCACATAACATCATTATCTATTGTATCATACCTTCCGAGTAAAGGCCGGTTTACACTGTCAAAGTTTCTGTGATCAAAGTAGGAATTTTTCACCGGGAAATTCTATATGTTCTGAAGAATTTGTAAGAAATATCAATGTGAAGTAGTTCCTTGTTGAGCACTGTATTAGTTACCTTAAATATTTTTAGCAAATCCTTCAAAACTTAGGAGTTACCTGTCCGAAATTCTCACTTTGATCACAGAAACTTTGACAGTGTAAACCGGGCCTAAGTGATGATCTTTGTACGTGTTAAATTTGTTCGTGTAATATATCGTGTATTTAAAAGGAGAGTCTGTTCATGCAGGGGTAGTGTTGTGACTTGTCTTTTATTCCGCACAAGTTTTAAGTTGTTCAAAAAGGATTTTATACAATTCGAAGTCAAAAAAATATTTGAAGAAAAAATACTCCAAGTTATTTAGTACTAATTTAAAGTCAAAATTGTCAAATACAACAAGTAACTGTCGTGCGGTCTTTGTGAATCAAACAGGTACACTATTCACACCAGAGAACTAAGAAGAGAAATTTACGTATTCGTGTTAAATTCGAGGTAGTTGTTAAAGAAAATATCAGCTTTGTGTTTGAACATTACACCTGTCCTCATGAGGACTTTGACTAAGACTGCAACCTGTTACTAACAATTTGTCACAAACAATCACATCATGGGTCATTGATATTATCTGACAGCATGTAAAGAATGAGTAACTGAAAGCAATTATAACTACAAACATGCCACAAGCTGTTTGTCAACAAAGACTAAAGTTATCGTTTTTTGAAAAGTGCAGTTTTTGGGATTAGTTAAGTTTAGCCTTCATTTAACATGAGACTACGTTATAAATTTGACCGTGGGTAAGACTGTGGGACTGTATAATAGAGAGTAATAAACGAATATACGACTCTGGTTGTACATGACATTAGATAGCCGCAATATAATAGTTTTTGGCTAGTCAATAACATCACTGTAGCTCAAATATGCTCTTTGAGTAGATTTTTATCAATTTGAAGAAATCTTAACGCACAATTGTATTATAAATGTTATATTAATTTTCATGCTTGAAATTGCTTTGATTAAACTTAACAATGAAGCGATCGTTTGTACATCAGAATTTGTGATCTTAATAGTAGTTTTATATACTCATATAAGTAAAGTCTATATTCATAGCACAATATAGCAGATTGAAAGCCCAGCTGTATTATAGAGAGTATTGCAGTCGTCAAATATTTGATCAAAAATGCCTGGTATATAATATATAGCTCATCATCTAGGTTTTCAGTAATAAATTGACCCATTTTTCTCTGCATCTATTCAACTCTTAACTGATATGATCCGTGATTTCGGAGATAAAGCACTTTGCACTGTTCTAGGATTCAATGATTGAATCTTATTACTACTCACTGTAGGGGCTATGCGAGTACAACGTAAAATTTTCAAATTTTTTAAAGCGTCTATTTATGATCTGAATATGACTTTGTTGGGCAAGTGTATCGATTGGTAATTTCTGGGAGAATAGGATTATGAAGCGAATTCACTCTTTTTAGTTGGTTTTTTTTTATCAGATGGCTGGCTTTGTTCATCTGGTCTACATCCCGGTCACACTTCACATCATCATCGCGTTCATCCAACAGGATGTGATAGATTTTCATTGAGAAATCATCGCACCAATCCTTACTCTTCTACGTTCAGACCACAGTTTTCACCGACAGGTAGAGGTATGCTCATAAATTCTATGTTTGCATCTATCAGGCCCTTAGGGCTCTGCTTACTGAACTTCAGAGTCATTTGCCAGGATCTAGATTCCTATATCCTCGATTATAATTTTTTTCATGATTAGACTTCAAGTTTCGGTGATTTAAGTTTCCAAATCGTAATCCAACCTTCTCTTCGTTTAGGATCATCTCATCCATACTATGATCGTCAACCACCACCTCTCACGTTCCTTTCAGCATCCCCTCGTAGCCCTCATAATCCTCTGTGGGTGCCATCTACCACGACGTCATCTTCACCACGGTATCACCACAGCGACTATAGCACGCTGTCGTCCTCTACGTTTGGAATAAACGGTCATTTACCAGCATTAGCTTCTGGTAGAATTACTCACTGGAGTTAGCTGATCCCTTCACTGTATAAATTTCAATGACTTGATCATATTTTAAGCACTCCTAGAACTTAATCAAAACTCCGTTAATGGGTTTCCATGAGCTATACAGAGCGGCACATTGTAATCAAATTGAGAATTTTGTAACTATCCCAAAGCAAGAAGGTCAAGCTTATTGTTAGTTAATTCTTAACTTAACAAGTTGACCGCCGTTGTCCAGTATTATTTGTTGAAACCCATCCGTGTAATTTTAATATTGATCATTGCTTCAATCAGGATGATGGCATGATGGCGAGTTGAGATTGGTTTATATTGAAGTTGTAACAGGTTGTCGATTAAGTTGGAACATTGATTTTCGTTGAGGGATGTCGTTTAGGCGTTTATGTTTGTTTATTCACATGTTCTATACTATTACAGTTAGATATATATGTTTCATAGTCGACTTGATATTGTACATAGAATTGGGCGTAGAAGTAAAGTTATTTATGATACTATATACACACGATCTTCCACCATTTCTTGCATAATTTGCTTGTTGACGAAAAGTCTTTGTCAAAGTAGTTGAAAACATAGACCTTTTATGTGTATGGTTGCTAATGTATGTTTTGTAGGTTGTAACCACCAATGGGGTTCAACAAGAAGACGATTATAAAGTAGTACAACAATTTTTTTTTAACCTCGCGCTCAACGCTTTCGGGTGAAATTGCGTTGAAAATAAAAACCCTAGGTTTTTTCTGGAACGACCGCGATGCGTATGTACAGCAGTTTGAGATGAGGTACTTGGAGAGTACTTCAAGTTGCCTTATCATGTGTGGTTCAGCGCGCGGGAAATTAAAATTACAATTCTCAAAATGTCGGAAAAGTTTTCAACTATAAACAAGAATAAAATTGTTGAAACGTTATGTCGCCTGACTCCTTCGACCCTTGCTGGTGTAAAGTTCTTAAAATTAAGCAATGGAATTGAAGTTATGGTGTTTTCGGCTGGGAATAAGCTTTTGCATATAATGGAAAATCAGAAAATACAGGTATTTAAAAGCTGGTTTTTTGTTTTAGTACTAATTCAGTATTCACTGCTTATTTTAAAATATTAATTTCTATGCTCTCTCTTTTCGTAGAGTATAATAAATGTTGGCAGTGATGTACTGAAACTTTTAGACTATTTTGATGAGAAGGATGAAATATGGGTTGTGACAAGAGATAGCACACTTTTGGCCATTCCACTTAATGAAAAAAGTGACCAGTTGAGTATAGCATGTAGAATATTAGGTAATTGTTCAAATATTAGACAGAACTTTACTGGGACTTCAAATTCTGAGAGTGCATTCTCGAGTATTTGGAATTCAGTCAAAGTCCAAGGCCGAGTATTTGAAAGCGTAGTATTAGTATAGAGTTCATTGTTCCATAGAAAAGTGTGAAGGTAATCCAAAATTAAAAACTTTAGTGCAAAGGAAGAAGCATGTTGCCAAGCTGCAGGTCCAAACCATGAAATCTTTGCTGAACTGTTACGTGATTCTCAACCCCACTGTCCAGATCACAGCGCAACTGAACCGTTTAGCAATGTCCGCAAAGTTTCTGCAAGTTGTGTTGTACATTGGGAACAAGGACTTCAAAATGCAGCCATTGGCCCACACTATATAACAACCTGTTCTAGTGAGAACAATATTACTAGACTGACTGTCTATCCTTGGAATGAGGGAGCAAAAAAAATATCTTCAAACTTTTTGTACCAAACTCTGCTCCCAAGAGATGCCTGTAGCCATTACAGCAATGTGACAGTTATGCTATATATATCTAATAAGGCACCATTTAACACGCTTGAAGAGCTGCTGTTTAGCTCATTATTTCCCAACGATTCACCAAACATCCCGGTTGTGCTAATTGGACTTCAGAGTGGTTTGGTGGGATACATATTCGTTGGCACAAAGACTTCACACCTACAAACACTTTATCATTTAGAGCAATCAGTTGTGGTTATATTCCCAGCTTGTATTAAACCCCCATCCTCCAGTCATGTTGACACACCTGCTGGTAATGCTCTGGTTATAGTGGGGGCTTTAGGCAAACTTGTCATAATAACTCTTGACGATTCAGATATTGTGATGAGAGAGTTCCATGTTCCAGAACCTATAGTTTGTGCAAGTATGAGCAAGAATCTAGACACTTTGTACTATTCTACACTCAGAGAGCTCTATATTTTACCACTGGGTTTTGAAATTGAGCAAAAGAGTGGGGATGTAGCTACCACCTCCCCACTGGTCAATGCTCCTAGGATACCCTCATCCCTAACACCAAAAGCTCTGAAGATTCCCAAGGTTTTAGCATTGTCCGTTGAAAGATCCAACGATGCAAAGTTTATGGTTTGTCTAACAAATGATGGACGAGTTTTGCTTGTGAAACTACCTGCAAAAGGAGAGTCCACTTTACAACCTTCAACGTCAGCATTGTCTGGTGGCGAGATGATCAAGAAACATCTGAAAGAAACTTGCAGTAAAGCATCTCATGTGAAACAACTTCAGAATGAAATTCGTCAACTTGATGATGTTATAAAACAGTTGAACAATATGACCCAATTGATGTGTGAAATCTTGAGAAACAGAGAGTCGGGATTCCAAAATGAACCGACTTGTCAAGAAACTGGAACTTTGTTCAATGTTGAGATAGATTATGAAGCCCAAGGAACAAGTTTGTATCCAAAAGTCATCCTCAAATGCAAGTTGATCAACCGCACAAAATTCTCATTTTCATCAAATTGGTCATTGATAGTCCAAGTTACAACGATCCAACCATGGTTCAATGAAGACTGCAAGGTTCGGTCAACAAAGAGTCATTCTGTTATTCTAAGTGCTGCCTCTGTACATCAACTGTCAATACCTATGGAGGATAGCTTCTCATACCTCAACCCAGTACAAGTAACTTGCTTTGTTTTCTTTGGAGTAACAGAACTTCTTCCCTTGTTTCTCAAGGATTCTGACCCAGACTTTGAGAAAGGGCACAGCATGCTTGTATCAAAAACAGAACTGAATATTCTTGATTTTCTGCGAAAGCAAGATTCATGCTCATTCGTCCCTCACAATAGAAGAGATCCAGTGTGTATGTTGCAAAGAACTCTGAAAGACTTAAATACAACCACTGAACTCAATGAAACCTCCAAAGATGCTGAAGAAACAGCTTTGGAGTCCTCTAAATTTTCAGTGAATCTTTCAAAGAAGGCTGTTGAGTTTATAGAGAAACAGGTCAACGATTTCAACCTTAGTGATAAGAAGAGGAAGCCTTCCGGACAGAAGTCTAACCAAAGTCAAAATCAAGGTGCTCCATTATCTCAAGAAGCATGTGTGTTGCATTTTCTACTTCATGGTTCCAGAAGAGAGTTATATTGTGATGACACAAAGTACTCACAATGTCATACAGTTGCAAGAACACCCCGTGAAGAAGTGGTAAAGTTTCAAGTGGTCAAGTTAGGTCAATTAGGATCGGCAGACAGTATGGAAGGACTTGAAATACACGTACACACATCATCCCAGGCCTTAGGATGTGCTGTTCACACAGCACTGGTCAAAATACTCACGGTTTGTAAGCTTCAATGTAACGGTACTTCCCTTCTAAGGATAATCTTTATTGTGTCTTGTTTTCAAGCCTGTGCTGCAAAGGCCTTCTGAGCAAATCGCTAGTGTTCCAGTCGGGGAATTGCAGAAACAGCTGATCAAATTGAAAGTAAGAACTAAGGCTGTTGAATTTGCAGAATTGTACCTTACCAAAGTTTTTTCAAGTCTACCACAGCAACAAATTTGGTAATTAATATTCACTTAGGAAGTGCAGTCATCACTGGAACTACTACAGCCTGCACTAGCTCAAAACATGAATGCAACTGAAGAAAACAGAACTATGGAAGCAACAATTGAGAAAGTGATAAGTATTTATTGCGAGCTTCGAAAAATCCCCACAATTATTCCATGATACTCGGTTTCATATTATTCCATACATTTATCATACCCTTGTACATCATAATTGTCTATAGGTCTTGAAAGATTATACTGTCAAAGTTGCTTTGATCAAAGTCATCATTTTGTGCATTACAGTTCAAGAACTTAGCTCACCAAATCAGAAAGCAGCATGGAGATATACATTAGATATACATTGACCAAGAGCCTTGACAGTGTATATTGTAAATACATACAATTTTAGGAAATTCAGGCTGGCATGGCACTTGATTAGTTTGCCTTAAATAATTATGTACTGCTCAATGTATCTAGTAATTAGGATATGGTGCCTGGTAGCTAGTGGGGTATTGTCCTGATGCACTATAATCGTATGCACCAGCTGGGGGTTGTTGGGGGTAGGTACCCCCTGTTGCAGTTCTTGAATAGGGATTGCCCCCCGTACCTCCACTTGTATTTCCGTAACCATTTGATTGCAACCCGGGATCTCCCCCACCAATGTACACCTGAGCCTGACTTTGACCAGAGTATGATTGGGAGGGTGCCGACACGCTAGGAGTACCACCCACAGGGGTGCTGCTTGTTGGTTGGTAGGTATACCCTTGAGCATAAGGTTGAGTAGAGGCGGCTGCATAACTGCTGGGGTTATATACCGAGTTAGCTATTGGTGCTTGCGTGGGGACTTGGGTAGGTGGGGGTTGACTTGAAGTAGGGTTGTAACTCTGGGGAGGTGGAGTAGATCTTGGAGATGGATTAAATGATGGATTGTTGGTGTAAGCTTGAGTCGTACTGGTTATACTTGAAGCTTGATATCCTTGGCTTGCAGTTTTATCACTCATTGCTTGACTTATAACTTGTCCATTATACATTGCTTGTTTTCCTAGAGAGTAAAACGTACAAACCTGTTCAGTGAAAGTACCTATGTACAATTGTATGTGGTAAGCATATTAACTCCATGTTGTATCACAAAAGTTATTTCAAAATAGTTCACCCTCCATGTACAAGAAATTCAAATGAAGTCTCTCTTTTTGGCAGAGGCCATTACCATTGTTAAAATCTTCATGCTAAGCTTGCAAGCTTGATTAAGGTTAGGAACAGGTAACTTATGCTTACCAATTTGATCAAACTGGTCCACAGCTTTGCTATCCATCTGAGCTTGCTGTTGGTTCAGAGGATCAAACATTGCAGCGTTCAACCGAGCTTGAGGATCAACTGGCTTACTAACCTCAGGAGCAGGTGCTAAAAGATGGAGAGAGAAGCATAATTGACAACATTATTCCATTAAGAATTCTCTTAACAACAAAAGGTATTACCTGTCTCAGTGGGTTGAGCTGAACTAGGTTTTGACAAAACCTGATTTTGTTGCTTGCCTACTTTTTCTTTGTCTGCCTCATTTTCAGCTGACTCCAGTCGGTCAAACAAGTAGTTGATTCTGTCGCGGATTCCAGCCAGTTCTTTACGAAACTCCCTTACCATATCGTGTTCCATTGGACGAGGATAATGGTTCACTACATCGGTTGAAACATTCATCGTTAGAAAAACCAGCCCAGGCTGTTTCTTTGATAGTAATTTCCAATCAAGATATATAATTGTGGATCATTACTATAATTAGTGAATAAGTATATATTGATTACATTCAATGCGAGTATCAGACGTTTCATGATTGATACCTACCAAATAAAGTGATTCTTAAGATTCGACTAACAGATTTCGCGTAAGATAAATCCGAACTATCAAATATTGTGATCAAGTCACCATCTAAACATAAAAATTTATGTAAACAAGCACTCTTTCGTTAACAGTAGAGAAGTAAACAAAATGTACATTTATTGGATTAGCTTTAGTTGTCGTATTGATCAATGTTGAACAAATACACCACCTTCATCTTTATATTTTATCGTAACGTCATCATCATTAGTCAATTGCCCTCGAAAAACTCGTTGCATCATTAAAAGTAAATCATCGTAAGTTAGGTCTTCATTGTGAATCGGTATTCGTCTAATATCATTGCCAAGTTGCGCTTTTATAATAAGTTTACCACTCATGTCCATCTGTGGGCTTGGAAAGAATAAACTATCCGTCTTTCCTGCTAGCATGCTATTGAGTAATTCCAACAATTTTGCTTGAAATTTAATAGATCTGTTGAAATTTTTGTTATAAAAAAAAACAATGGTTTATGTTACATTACGTCTTCGCAGATGACGCTCCTCGTTCTCACGCTATTTCCTGCGCGGACAGATTTAGCATGGAGTTTACGATCACTCAGATTATGTTTAATCTAAAGTGGATTTTTGGTGAGTTTATTGATAATCCGATTAAAGATACTGTGATCAGAATAAATCTATATTACATATTATAAAGTTTTATAATAACTAGCTAGTATGGTATATACAAGTCAGATACATCAACTATCACGCTTTTTATAACTTGTCCAGCAGTGTAGTACTTCGTCAACTTTTTTTTTCGGCATTGTTTTCACAAGTCTGGGGCGAATAAGACCTGTGTCTAACTTGAGTTCTTTCTCAAGTGTCTGTACATATGATGGCCCAATGTTCATGTCAAAGATGAAATATCTACAGAAAAAACAAAAGTGAAAACTCTTGCATGCTATGACACAAAGGGGACAACAAAACTAGTCCGCTGAGCCATCTAGCCTACCGTCCTAAAGTGTGCCACTCGTTATGGGCTCTCATTCTGTACGGTAGTTCTTGTTGACCCAAATTTTCCATTTTACGAACAACACCCCCATTTTCCATAACAAGTGTTGCCACTCTCCGCAAAACACCAGCTAATTTGTCCTGAAATCAATGAAACAATATTCAATGAGTACGACAAGGTCTTGAGCACCAAGGCTTCTTCTGTAATGATACTATGATGTGTTTGAGAAAGAGTAACTTTGATTTTGAGCTTAGATTGTACTTACATTATCTAATGCTTTTGTTATCAAAGACAATTCATAACGAGGCATATTTACACTGTATTTTCCCCGGATTAGAGTGGTTTTAACTTTTAACTTGTTCCATTCATTATTTGAGGGGTTGAAACGTATGACAATTGACTTCCTTGGGATAAATTAGGTCTAAGAAGACTGCGTTACCATAACTAATCCTAGTTACTACAACATGTTTTTGTTTAAACCGATATATACATAGTTGTTCTGATATATCCCGTGCTGTTGAATAAATTAGGACATTGTAGGCATTTAGGAAATATAATGAAATGTTGGTTTACATGAAGGGGTGTAATAGTCTTTGTTATACCAAATTACCCCTATATGCTATGTGACATTCAATTATGTACTCTTTTGTTCCGTCCCCTTCCCTACCTGCGCATGCTCTGATTTGTCAACAGTTGAATACCTTCAAAAATACCGAAGTGGATGAAATTTTACCCAGAATTAATACAATATTTCAAAATTTTTAAAGAGTTTGGAGTCACAAAGAACTAAAAGACGTGTACAAAACAAAGAAGCAGTTCCTAGCATGTGTTTTCGTGAATAATTAGATACAGACAAGGCGTGAACGTTTTGCCAAACTTGCTGGCTAATTTTCATAATTTTGAGGTCGAAAGTTTCTGGGGCTTCCATTGCGGATGTTGAAAACACCAAAGGTTATTACTGCACAGGAAGAAGATGCTTGTAATGTGTAAATCCTAGCATGACTAGCAAATATGTCAGGTATTTTCTTTTCCTTTTTGTTTTTGTAAAACTATGGATTGTATATTTTTTAAATATGTAAACACTAACTTGTAGCAAATGCTGACAATTTTCTGGTACTAAAATGCTAACATGCAGTAGTTATTTTGTTTCAAAACAAATTGTTGCTTTTTTTGAGAAACTTTAATTTGTAGCGTTCTGCAGTGTCTACGTGATATTATTTTGTCAAATGACTATAAAAAACTAGGTTTAAAAATTTTTCCTTTGATAGATTATTTAAACAGCATCAAGAAGTGTTAATCTGTAAACTCATAATAACGTTCCGCATATCTATCAACGAGCAATATTGATTTGCTAAATGTTCCCAAGTTTAAAATCGTTGTTATATTAAATATTAACTTTGGTGGCTTGTCATGGTTTTATAGTTCTTTATACAGTTTCCTGATGTGCCTGCTAAGCTTCATTGCCCCTAGCTCCCAGACATTAATTCATTATAATACACCAAAGCCCACTTTTAATTAAGAAGCAATTTTTGTCTTTCTATGCTGTCTAGGAAATACCTGGGTTGTAACAGCAGACGAAAGGCAAAAACATGAGTCAACGTTTTTGTCATTGAAGCCATTGAATGGACGGCTAACTGGTATATTATGAATCCAGTAGTATTGTTGGAGTCCATTGTATACACCAATTCGACAAATTGGTCCGTGAGGACTTGGAATGAGTTTGGGGGTGAAAATTATTAATACAAAACTTGCATAGAATTTTTTTATCGCAAAATTTTTTTGCTAAGCGTAAATATAGAGTCAAAGAACATACAACGAAAAAAATTTGAATCGAGAAAAAATACCTAGACAGGTTTTGTATCAATAATTTTCACCCCCAAACTCATTTCCAGTCCACACGGACTGGTTCGTCGAAGTGGTGTTTTGTAATTGGTTCATTGATAATATGCTTTCTATAGGTGAACAAGCAAAGAATTTCTTTCTATCATCGAATTTGCCACCAGCTACATTGGGTCAGATATGGTAAGTGTTGAAGAAAATCATATTAAGACTAAGAACAATCCTTTCATGTAACTTTGGATCAACATGGGAATTTTCATTGTATTTGTCATTAATGTTCTCATGAATGGTTTTGTCATTTCAGGAATCTGTCAGATTTGGACAAAGATGGCCAGATGACCCAACAAGAGTTCTCAATTGCGATGCATTTGATTCAATGCAAACTTAAAGGCGTTAATCTCCCTACCTCGCTCCCTCTTAGTCTGAAAACCTCATCTCGTGGTAATGCCGGGTCATCCCTTCTTAACCCTGTTGAGAATGGGTTCAATACCCAAACAGCAAGTCAGAACTCAATTCAATCAAGTGGCTGGTCGTCAACAATCACGACTGCTCCCCAAATGCAGACGCAGCCCTCTACAGGATGGTCAGTGGGCCTTGCATCTCCTTTACCCCCACCATTGTTACCAGTGAACCAACAGCTCCAAACCTCCGCCCCCTCAAGTTTTCCTGTGTCTTCTTCTCATAACTTCACCCCAAATTTTGGCACTTCCAATGGCCTTGGTAACCCTGGAGTGAAGTCTATGACTTTGCCAGCATTGGCAACGTCAAGTCAACCACTGCAGCAACATCCTGTTGTAAGAACTGGTTCCTTCACAAGTATGGCTCCTCGGGCCGTGTCTTCAGATACATCTATATCTGCAATCTCAGCCAATTCAAGGCTCAAATTTAACCAGCTCTTCAAAGCCAATGACTATGAGAAAAATGGATTTTTGACAGGTGAGAATTCTTGAATAAAACATGTGTTTTTATCTGTTAAGTTAGTTGATAAGTATCTGTACTTGATCCACTTGACAAATGGAAAAATCATATTTAATCAGCTGTTTAAAAGCCAGTGACTCTGAGAATCTGGCTTTTAACAAGTGAATGAAACTTCAGTCAGTAGGCATTTGAGTGTCTTGAGTGAATGTATGTACTCACATTTGTTTCAGGTGAACAAGCAAGGAAGATCTTCTTACAATCTCACTTGCCCCCACAAGTTCTTGCACAGATTTGGTACGTATTGTGCGGATGTATGCTTGCAGGTGTTTGCTTCAACAATCTGGTGTCTTCACCACAAATCATCTTCACCTTGAAGCAACAGATGTTTAAGAATGATAACTTGCTTCATGCTATAAAGCTGTCTTCTCACACACCCCTGGGAGCTGCTGTAGCCATCCGCCGCAAGCTTGACATTTTTAATGCAAAACACAAGTATATAGCTATGTACAAAAGCATAGACTGTTACTATCCTGCTATCACCTACGACATCAAACAAGTCCATAATATTGTCAACATTATGCCAATAGGCAAGAGCAACAGAACACAGGAAGACTAAAATCTGTACAGAGCGGTTGGGTCGGGTCAAGCAATGGCGAACACAACGTAAAAATATGCTTTCTTGCCCGCACCACCCGCCAAACTGGCTCCAGGGGGGTGTGAGAAAACTTTTTCCACCTCTTTCGTCCACTCAGCCGGTGGAAAGTAACACTTATTGTCGTTTTTATCCTTCAGGGATTTGAGTGACGTAGACAAAGATGGCCAGCTGAGCATGGAGGAATTTGCAATCGGTATGCATCTCGTGGAGTCAGCTAAGAGTGGCAAGCCTCTGCCCACTGTTTTACCTGGAAGTATACTGCCGCAACATCTCAAGAGAAGCATGTCTGACAGTACTCATGAACAAGAAAATAATGAATCTGGTGGTCAGATTGGAAGACAAGGATCTGTTAGTTCATCGAGTTTGAGCAATGATGTGTCTTTCATAACATCAGGTAGAAATGCAGTAACTGTGGATATAACAGCATAGAATTATAATACTATTGTTGCACTCAATTTTGACTCATTCGGTTTGCTTTTCTTCACTTTCAGAAACGTTTGAAGACAAGCGAAAGCAGAATTTTGAACGAGGCAGGTTGGAGCTGGAGAGACGACGTCAGGAAGTCGAGGAACAACAAAAGAAGCTTAAAGAAGAGCAAGAGAGAAAAGAGAGATTGGAGCAGGAACGAAAACAGCGAGCTAAGTAAGAAAAGGCTTTATGTTCTCATAGTGTTGAATTTCATGTAATTGTACAGTAAGTTTTTCCAAGTAATAGCCAGGCCAAAGTTTTACCCTTAATGCGTTTAATTCTCTTTTAAGAATGGAAGCAGAACAAAAACGGCAAGCGGAGATAGAGAAACAACGTAAACAACAAGAAGAGATGGAGAGAGAACAGGAGGCTTTGAGAAAGAAAATGATACAGCAGCGTTTGGTATGTGTATAGCAAACGTTTTCATCATATTTTATACTGAAGACTGAAGAAGACAAGAACATATGTAAGAGTATTGGATATTACATGAGAGAGTTTATTTTTCTTTTCAGCAAGCACAAATTGAAGCAGAACGACAAAGGCAACTGGAGTGGGAGAAACGTAAGAAGGAAGAACTGTTAAATCATAAGAGTTTGGAGAAAGATATTGTTACTGGTTTGCAAGTTAGGAAAGATAAGATGGTCTTGGAGAGAGAGAACTTGGTAAGCTTGGTGGCAGTTGCTGTGAAGTCTATAATATAATAAGCCTCTTGAATTGCTTTCCCTGCAATTTTTGATGTTTTTAGGAGAAAAAGATGGAGTCATTACGTGAAGATTTGAGAAAACAAAAGAAGTTTTATGCAGACTGTATTGCAGCTACAGATGCTTTGATCAAATCTCGTGAGAGAAAAATTGCTGAAATTGCAGACTTGGAAAACAAGAGAAAAGTAAGATTTGATTATAAAAGTTCTTGTTTCAATGCCTTAGGTATGTTTTCAATTATTTTGTCCTATTTTTTGCAGCTTTGTAAACAACAGTTGCCAGGTCTGAGTAGTGAGCAGGACAGATTACAGAGAGAGTTAAACAAGCGTGAGTCGAGTATTATGGGTAAGTATTTGCCGCAGTACTAGATAATGCAGACTCTGACCAATGAGCTACAAAGTTGGTTGCGAAGAAGTACTCCAAAGTTTTATTGTCATCAACAAGCCATAAACGTTCTGTCCTAAATAAATTGCCATAAAGCGCACAAAAGGTACACAGCGTTTCTCCTTGTTCAGATGAAGCGTATGGGAATGCTCTATCAAGTATCGAAGATACATCTTGCGGCATCCGCAGACAAGTGTCAAACAAGAGCAACTTATCAAGTGAGTTAGAAACTAAGAAGAAAATGATGATCCAGTTGAATGATCAGTTGAAGGTAAGAATAAGGTAGACATATTATGTCTAAGTACTGTATGTTTATACCTGCCAGGGGCCAGTTGTTCAAAGGTGGGTTAGCTTAACCCTGGGTTAATGAACAACTTCAGCCTCGATTTCAAGCTCGTTTAAGTTAAATTTTCGCTAAAATTTTTGCTCATAATGTTTCCCTCGATGAGTAATTTAATGCCTCAAAGTTTCAAAACAAACAGTGCTTCAAAATGGGGCAATAAAAACAGTGGGTTAAATTTAAATCTGGGTTAGTTGCTAACCCGGTTTTGAACAACTGGCCCCAGGATACATGTTTTGATAATGTTTTACTCACAGTAGTACTAAGGTATTTGTTGTTCTTGATATGTAAGGTTGCACAACTCTTTTGCAGCAAATACGTGCCGAGCTTCAGAATCAAATGGATGAAAACAACTCGCTGCGGCAATCATTAGAAGTGAAAAAGAATGAATATCATGCAATGAAAGTTAGACAAGAAGAAGAGCAAAAGAGAAGAGCAGAAGAAGAATTGAGGTTGAAGAGAGAAGCTGAACAGAAAAGGAAGAAAGAAGAGGAACAGAGGAAACAGAAGGAACGAGAAATGGAAGGTTAGTGTTGAGTTTTGGAATCTTTTATTTTGTTGCATGTGAGATTAAGCCGAATGAATAGGAGAGTGTTGGCAACAAACAAGTTCAAATGGAATTTTTCAGCGATGCGTCTTGAGCGAGAAAGGCAGCGTCAAGAACAAGAACGCAGAAGGAAACTCCAAGAACAGAAGCTGGAAGAAGAAAGACAGAGACAAGAGCAGCTACGACAAGAACTTGAAAGACAACAAAAAGTAAAAGAAGAGCAACGAATTGAAGAAGAAAACAAAAGAAAGCTGCTAGAACAACAACAGTTGGAACAGGAGAGACAACAGCAACAAGAGCAAGAAAGGTATGTCAGCATAAACAAGGATATAAGGTAAACAGTTGGACTTCATTTTCATTAAAATAATGTTCAATGAAATGAGCACACAAACAGGCACATAGCTATGGGGGGTGAGGGGGGCAGTTGCCCCCCCCAATAATTCTCAAATATGAAATTTTGAGAAAATTC
>JAODVM010446158.1:0-23048 GCA_025400095.1 Phenganax marumi
TAGTGGCCTATAATCTGCAGAATATTATTACAGTAAACTCTTCGCCTAAACTGTGACGTACTCACCTTAGACACACTTAAATCTAAATTTTAAAGTTTTCTGGAAAAAAATCTTCAGGGCCCCCCTCACATTTGAAATGGCAAGGCCCCTAAATTGGGGCCAGTCCGAGACTGGGTAACATGAAGCGTCATGGAAAATGAAAAATGTGACAAGCACAAGAATTGCACAAGAAGCCCCCACCAAGGTGGGCCCTATGTCTACCAAGGGGTTAGTCCAGGCCTGGAGGAGTAGCATGTATTGACAGGTTACGCCCACTTCCTGACAAAACACGCTACTGCCCTCATTCAAACGTGCACATTTCAAAGGGCAAACGTGCAATTTTCAAACTTTATCAAACACGAAAAAACTTTGTTGTTGCTTGCAAATGGTAGTATGATTCAAAGAAAGACAATTCATCCATTTCAAGTAGTTATAAATTTTCTGTCATTCAGTTGTTATTTCAAGTTAGAATAGAAAAATTGTGGCAAAATCTGACTTTGAACAATTAGTAGTACATTACTGTTGTGATCATAAGACATGTCAAATTTAATAAGATTTTAATAATTGAAATAACAATCTTAATACAAAGTGCCAAATACCGAGATGAGAAGTGTTCGAACTAAAGCAAATATCGCTATTTTTACCACTTGGCTTCCAGGTGTATTGTCGGGCATGCAGGCAACTATATAGCTAAATTATCATAATCATTACATTTGCCATATAGTCAGTGCTCTCACTTTTGAGGAATTATCTTTAAAAATAGGAATTTGAAGAGTTTTAAGGATTTTTTAAAGGAATTTAGGTTTTTGAGGAATTTTCTAAGGAATTTCTAAAATATTTATTCTGGGGCCGGTTGTTCAAAGCTGGATTAGCTTAACCCCGGGTTAGTGCAATACTTTTACCTCAATTTGAAACTCGTTCTAGAAAAAGTTTTGAAAAGTTTTTTGGTCAAAATGTTTCCCTTAATGGGTAGTTCAATCTCTCAAAGTTTCAAAATATAAATAGTGGTTCAAGACCGAGATATGAAGTGGTGGGTTAAATTTAAACCTAGGTTAACTGCTAAACCACGTTTGAACAACAGGCCCCAGGACAAAAACGTTTGTTCTCAGTAAAGTAGATGGCCGTTCCCAAATGTCTTAGGAATGATGTTTTAGAACAAGACACAGACCTTTGGCTTGCTTTGCACCGAACGCTTGTTTCTACAGCAGAAGGGCAAACCAGCCTATGGTTGAAGGCTGGGTCTTCTAGCCACCAGTGCTTGAATTTTTGGGGAGATTTTTTCCTAGAAAACGACCTTTCGCCATAATCATCTACATCAATTGCGTCAGTGGACGAGTCTGATTCAGAGTCAGCCACTTATAAACGATGAAAACTACATCATGTTGAATGTTTTCTTTATGGCATTAGGCTTACACTAATTTTTTCCAGTTTTTAGTGCTTAGAAACAATGTCGAAAAACTGAAAAACAGCCGAATATAGGGGGAAACATAAGGAAAAAACACTTTTTCAGAGTATGTGACCAGGCCTTGTAGTTACACTATTTCACCAATTTAAGGAATTTAAAGAAATCTGAGGACTTTTTGAACTTTTTTAACGAGTTAAAAAATTTGATTGTGAGAGCACTGCATAGTGTTGGTGGCACAGTACAGCATATATAGCAGATATATGGGGTAAATTAAACATACAATATGATGCATTGCATTTTAGTGGCTTCAAAACACAATACAACAATTAATACTACGCTGATGTTGACTGGAGGGGTAACCTCTCAAGAGTAGATAACTAATACACATGAAAATCACTTACTTGCGATAGAAAGTGACACCAATGAAGACAACATACGTCTTGAGTAAGTTATTAACGTAAACAAATAACTCCCATCATGTCTTTTCTCCACGTGTTTT
Organism: Phenganax marumi; assembly: GCA_025400095.1. Classification (NCBI taxonomy): domain Eukaryota; kingdom Metazoa; phylum Cnidaria; class Anthozoa; order Malacalcyonacea; family Clavulariidae; genus Phenganax; species Phenganax marumi. Next base: position 1,944 of record JAODVM010446158.1, read on the forward strand.
AACACCAGGGTTGCCGGTGGTAACACGCTGACTCTCGGCAGAGTGCTGTTAAGTATAACAACTCTGCCGCCTTGCGATGACTCAGCAATCATCTCTCCTTTACCGCCAGTGGCAAAAAACTGCCATTGTAGTCCAGCGACGGTTGCTGGATCTTCATCATATGTCCAGTCTATGTGAACATCGTCACCAGAAGCAGCCATCAAACTTCTACCAGCAGATGGTAGATTGATTTTTCCTACACATGAAAAATACATTACACGATCAGAAATAAGGAAATATGATCGCAAGGGAATGTGAAAATAAATAATCATGAATAAATTTCCTTTACAAAGTATATGTTTAGATATACGTACGATAATTAGGGCAATTGAAATAGACAACAGTAGAATTTAAACTAACTCATTAACTACCAACATCTGTGACCTACTAATTCGAAGCAATTGTAGAATACCCGTTCATTTTTGAGTTAACCATCTGTTCTAAAAGGCTGCGACGCAGTCAATTTTAGTTACACGGAGACATGGAAATGACGACAAAGGGCCCAATAGTAAGAATGTTTTCACTGGCTATGCAGCTACTCAGTGAATTCTATAAACTACATGAAACAGTAAAGATTCAGAAACTGACATAACTACAATATAACTCAAACTTACCCCAATGCTAACCCTGTCCCATACCCTAACCTAGCCCTAATCCCAACTTATCCCTAAGCCAACCTAACCACACCCTTTTCTCTACTCTAAGTCTAACCTGACCCAACCCACACCATATCCTCCCCAATCCTAACCTAACCTATCCCTAATCCCAACTTACCTGAAGCTAACCTAACGACACTCTATTCTCCAACCTAACCCTAAACCCCTTACTTAACCCACAAGGCCACAACTTAACCCTAACTAAATAACCAAAAATTGCAGCAAATGTTTACCAATGTTAAGCGAACTATTGTGATAGAAAATAAAATAGTAAAACAAGTTTGGGAATGTAGGTCTCTTGGTGTGACCTTAGATCAGCTCTTGTCATGGATGAAAAATACTGAAAATATTTGTGCGAAGATCGCTTCAGCGTTATCAGCTCTTCGTCGGGCTAAAGACTTTGTCAATAAAGAAACTCTTCTTTCCATTTATAACGCTCTTTTTCATCCATACTTTACTTACTGCTGTGATATCTGGGACGTTTTTGGTGAAACACAATCGAAACGCCTACAATTACAAAAACTTCAAAATCGAGCTGCTCGAATCATTGCAAACATGAGTAATGCTGTTGATCACGGAACTGCTTTGAGAGCTTTAAACGGGGAACATTTTAGTATTCAAAGAAAAAGTAGAGCAACACTCATGTTTAAATTGCTAAACAACATGGGTCCAAAATCACTTACTAATTAATAGTTTCAAAGCAAACCAACTGATTATCAACTTCGTGTGTATTGTAAAATGTACTAGTTTACTACAATACTGTTCTCTTGTAAATTTGGTTATTGTGCACGCCCCATGTGAAAATCAACTTATATGTTGACAATGGCTAACGTGTTAAAACAAAAATATCTATCTATCTATCTATCTGCTCACTGCTTAATCTCGTACCCAGAGCCCCCAATCCTTTTGGTCAGTACCAACAGGATCTTATCATCTTATCCTTGGTACTGACCAAAAGGATTGCAGGCTCTGGGTACGAGATTGCTCACTGCTAGTACCTAGCTGCTTAGCCATTGAAAATACGGCTACGCAGTGACTTATCAGCCTCGTGCCCAGGCGCTTTAGAAGTAAAACAAAAAAAGACGTTCAGCTGAGTTATAGAGATCAGTGGTTGAGCAGAGCGAGCGCGCAGGGGTGCTTGGGGAAGCGCGATGCAATGGGATTTGTCAAGCGCCTGGGCCACGATGAGGCCTAGCACAACACTTGACAAAGTTCAGCTTAGTAAATCAAAAAGTAACATTGTAGCTACTAACGGTAGGTATCAGAACTGTATTTCAACTACACAACACACTGAAAACCTTCCTTAAATGTTATATGACTGATCAATTCACTGTAATTACAACCAGGAAATCAGTGTGAAAGTACTACATTCGGCGCCAAAAGCGCCACATCGCGATTGGGCGCATCGCATGATTCGCATTGGAGCACCCCTACTTGTTTCCATCACTCAAAATACACTTCGAACGAATGAATTCTCGCTATTTATGAGACAGAAATCTCTCAAAACAACGCAAATCGTAGATATTTAAACAGTCCTTCTAACTAAGAGATGCTCTGCATCAAACTGCAGAGTTTTCTTTGCGAAACTTTATCACCTAATGACTAAGCGATATCCGATAAAAACTCTAACCTATGATTTCTAGCTGCTTATTCCGTAGAAAACTCAAAAAACTGCATACAATGTATAAAACTGAATGTTTCTTCAAACGATATAAAATTCACGAGTGGCCGATTCCTAGTTTTTAAAAGAAATCCGTGTCAAAGTCCAGAAGCTTTTTCTTTTTTTGACGTTGTTTGGGATTTCTACAGAATAGGCAACGAAAAATGATAAGTATAACTAGACGGTTTTGTACAGGATATCGGATTCGCATATTTGTTTGAATTGAAGTGCTATGCAGTTTCGGAAAAAAAACTCTGCACTTTGACGCGGACGTTCCTTTAAATCAGAAATCGCTGGTCGCGGATTTTATACTCGTTTGAAAGAACATTGAATTTTTTACATTATTTAAATTCTTTCGAGATTTCTAGGCAGCAAGAAATCATAAGTTTAATTAGACAATTTCTAGATTCAAATGTGACGTTGAACGTGGTGTTGTTATCTCGTGTCGATCGTAGTGTCACACTGCTACTAACTATGAAGCATATACATGCAAACTTCATTTCATCAAATTAAAAAACCATCTAACGATCAATGAAGAAAAGAGAAAAGAGCAAAAACGAAATCATAAAAGCATGACTATGTTTCAAATGACGAAAACTCAGTAAAATATGCTTCTAGATTAGCGATGAATATTCACCCAATCAGTACCTTTACAACGCAATAGCTGAACATTTAACCAAAGTAGAATGACAACGGCAATTCCACTGGAACCCATGTTATATCTACGGAAAAAAAAACAGTTAATGAAGTTACAGAACACCATAAAACAGGAGAACTAAAAATCTAAAATAGGGCAGGCGCGGTCCAGACCTTATCAAACGTATCAAAGCAACACGGCCAGATGGCGCTACATATGAGAGCCACAAATTAAGGACTACATGCCGTTCACAAAAAATATTTATCATTATTACCTATCGCTAAGGAAAGCCCATAGCTTTCAAGGGGAAAACCCAGAGGGAAAAACCCGCAAACGGCAATGACTGTCTAGCCTAGCACATTTCCTTGTCCTGAAAGCCAATAGCTGGAGCTATTGACTTTCAGGGCAGAAACAAACCACGCAACAAACCGATACGCTAGGTTAATGTTGCGGTATGGTACAGTTGAGGGGGAGAGTCCTGGCGCTATACGCCAGCACTTTTTGCACGTCAAGGCAAAATTATTGAGTACATGAAAACAGGTATCAAATTCATGTTAATCAAAAGGAGTAAAAAAGTGGAAACCCGAAATTTGCACACAATTTCGTCCAATAATCAAGATTCAGTGAAAACAGACTTCCCGGGACGTACCATTGATTGTTTAGCTTTAGTATTCTAAGACAAAATAAAATTGTCTAGTTTGTACAGTTACCTTAGCAACTTGTATCTGCGAAGTCTGTGACAGAACTATGTCAGTGGTAGAAAGGTGTCTTCGTCAATACTCCGAATGTAACAGTCGATTTGAGCTCACTTTTTCATGTGTTCATAATTAAATTCAAAAATAGGTCTGTATTTGGGACATTCGGGAGCAGTTGATTGGTTGCTTTTAAGTGGCAACCAATTGGAGGCCTTGTTTACAAACCGGCCGAACACTTGAACTTGGAAACGAATTTGCAAAGTTCGCAACGAAGTTCTGCATATTTCAGTGAAAAATGAGCTCAAAGTTGATTATAATTCGAATATTTCTAATGTTTCGCGAGATTACGAGCCTTCGATTTCCTATTTATGTGGGAGTGGTGCGTTTTCCACAAGTGAGAAATGAATACCTTGTTTCCTTTGCTTATTTTTGTTTTCTGGAAGTTTTTGCTAATATGACTTTGCTTGTGCGTTAATTTGAAAAAATAGGCATGTGGTAAAGATGGACTGGCCTTATCTGTCAAACATGTACTGGACTCATCTGTGAAACATGACTCAATTCGTAGAACATGCGCGATAAGTAATGGTATTATAAATGAAAGAAGCTTTATTCTGCATGCACCTGCGCAAATTAAGGCCTCGACACACTAGGCGGAACTTAGTCTCCCGTGCATCCCCTCTACCTCGCTTCACTAGCGTTCACGAGCCACTGGGGGCAGCTTACCACAAAGAAACATTCCATTCCCGATTGTTAGCCAATCGCAACCGCGCTCTTAAGCTTCAGAGCAGCGCGCAAAACTGTCTATTGGCTTCCACTGCCTAAATTGAAATTTCCTTCAAAGTAGTCTAACTATCCTTACCTCCTTGGCACCATCTTCATTAAAATAGCTATAATTCTTGCAGTGGCATTCATCGCTCCGTTCCGTTGTTTCAAAAGGATTGATCCTGCCAAAGACATACTGGGCAACCATAACGACGACTTTACTTTCTCTTTCTCAACAGTAAAATAACGGCGCCCTGGTTTTCCACTTTTCGCCAAGCGATTCCAATTTAAAGTTGGTAAGATCTTCTTTGCTGGTTTTTCTCAATAAAGATGGATTTTTTCACGAGCAAAGCATGCTAACTTCATCTCCTAACTTTCCTAGAATTTTTGAGACTACCAAGTCACAAACTTGCGGACACTTCAAAACTGCTGCAGCAAGACGAGACGGCGAACTTACAATATAGCTTTGGCCATGGCCCCGCACTGTTTACCGCTTTTCGCACAGTTTTGGTTGGGTATTTTACTGTTATATCGATGATCTCAGTGGAACTTTCTTCCGATTTTCCCAATTTTAATTCGCTTATTGGCGCATTCGTAAGTCTCGTTGATAATTGCTACATTCTCCGAAGGAAAAGTTTCATCAAACGTAATCAGCGAAGAACAAGCATTAGTTATATTTTTACCTTCGGGCAAACGCAAAGACTTCGCAGCTCTGCTATCCTGTACCTCGGCAAAGTTTTCCGCCTCTGAAGAGGAATCCAACTCACTTTTAATATTTTCTACTTCATTTAAAGCGCCGTTCAACTGTACACTGCTACACACAAACAAATACCGAATTTCATCGTCATAATTAAAAGTTGATGTCAAAGGCAAGACTAACTAGTCTGTGCCAATCGACTGAACTCTTGCCAAAAATATAAATTTTCTCTCGCGGTACAGGACTACTTGAGCCAATAAAGCAGTTTGTTGATGATCCTCTCTAAACTTGTTGGGTGTTCCTACCGCTTCGCCCATGTTGGATTTATTTATAGCATGCATACGTTTACGTTTTGTTGCACGTGAAATTGACAACTTGCGATTTCGCGGGCAAATTTATAGCAATTTTACAACAGGGGATATGATTGGTCATTTTGAAACAATCGGGAATGGAATGTTTCTTTGTGGTAAGCAGAACCTCGTGGGTCGTGAACGCTAGTTGAAGCGAGGTAGAGGGGATGCGCGGGAGACTAGGCGTTACTTCACCGCGAAACGTTTTGTCGCTTGCGACACCACGCCGGAAATCAAAACTAGTTTAATTTTGTGCGACGTGTTGCAGCGCAGGATTCTATTGCAGTGACAGGTTTTCACAAACATTTTGTGACACACACAAAGGGAATCGTCGCAGCGAAGTAACGCCTAGTGTGTCCAGAACTTCGTGCATGAATTGTATGGATTATAAACAAACTAGTCAAAAGCGATGTTGAAAAACAGAAAGAATGGAAAATGAGCCATCGTTTTTTAAGTAAAAGAACAATTTTTCGCTACTGTAGCTACTTTTGTTAAAGTCGGTTTGAAACCCAGATTCTCAAAGATGCCCCCCGCGAATCTCAAATTTCCTGTCATTTATCGCGTACATTAGCCGTAAGAGTGTTTTATCTTTCTGCCTGTTCTTACTCGAGGCACTAAAGTGTAAAGTTATGAATCTAATATTTTTCAGGAGAAATGAGCTTGCTGCTTTCTAAGTATTTCCAATATTTGTTCGCGTATTTGTCATCTAATGCAATAGTTACACGTAAAACTCGTTGGCAAAAATTGTACAAAAAACTTGTTAAAAGAAATAACAAAATTCCTTGTCAATAAAATAACAAATTCGAAGCACACTATTTGTCAAGAAAGATCAACTCTGAAACCAAGATAACATTTGTTGAGTGACACAAGTTTGGGTTCGGTTTCTACCAGGTCTCGACTGCCGAAAGGGATAATTTCTGAATTTCTTCAACCGACATTCAAGTGCAAGCCAAGGCCACCGGTAACTTGAAGGGATCCAAAATGGACGGTACATTATATTACGCGAACCAAGACCCTTCAAGGTCAGTAGGGCCAGTGCAGTTGTTGAAAAGTTGGTCTGCCCGCCCTACCGATCAAGTTAAAAAGTTTGATAAAAAGCTGTCGCTGTTTGAAAGCGCAATTTTGAACTTTAGCTTTCTAACTGTTAATTTATAAACTAGGATCTATTTCCCAACAATCTTTTCCGACAAATGTATGAGTTACAAAATGCAAAAAGCATGAAATTTAATTGGTTGTTCGGTGCATGGGTCTAAAATGGAGCGGAGTGCTGCACGTTGTGACAAAACCCTCCTATCATTCATTTGTCATATTTCTTGATCAAGATCTTGATATTGGCACAACCGGTAGAGTTAAACAGGATAGAGGATCGAGGCATAAAAAAGTTCTGTCGGGACTGGTAACATTTGCCAGATTGAACGACTGAGCGTCTTGTTTGATAGTGCAGATAAATATGCTGAAAAGACATTTCAAAATTTCAACACGCTAGTATTTTTGTTCATTCGCTGTCAATATTCTCTCGTAAACAATTCATAAAGGCCTCTCCCAAAGGTGTCGATTCATAAACATTTCACTACAGTATTAAAACGCTGAATTTCGTTGCCCAACCTTTGTGCATTAAAAGCTCCTGTCAACAAAATAGCTACCACCTACATACTTCCGTTTTTCTAAAAGTTTATTGAACATTGAGAGTCAGTGAGACTAGGGACTTGACTGAAGAATTTAAAAAGGACTGAAAACAATTTAAAAACTTAAACAGAATTTAACAAGTTAGATAAAGTTGGGTAAATATTTTTACGCGCACATTTCCTGTTTGTGTGCGGCAACTTCATGTACGGCAAGTGTGGTTTATTTACATTGTGTCACCCAGCTTCGTTCACGTTTGAGATAAATGCTCTTGCGCTGGGCTTCATGCTAAGCCGAATGATGATGTTAACTTAACCTTACGACCCCAAAGGTAATTTGTGTTTATACATTCTTCATGTAATAGTTCAAACACGAGTAGGAGAACTTCCTCCGATTTCCAAACGCCGAGAGAAGCTGAAAATACGAGGCGAAACCGAGTATTTTTTAACGAACTTCGAGGCGTTTGGAAATCGGAGGAAGTTCTCCTTACGAGCGTTTGAACTTGCTACAAAAACTAAGGCGTATTTTGCAAGAAAATCGATGTGAAAGTTGGCTTAGGCCCGGTTCAAACGTCGAACTTTTCATGTGCCAAATCGAATGGAAATAAACCTAAACAAAGAATTTTCCTCATTAGCATTAGGTTCGGCACATGAAAAGTTCGACGTCTGAACCGGACCTTAAATTATGTAATTTCTTCCTCCGATTTCCAACCTTTTTCCACGGTGCTGATTTTCTTTGTTTTTGGTTAATGAATTATTAATGAGTTTTTGAATCTGGTATCAAGCACCCTAGGGGGTACACGTGTATGCTAATTGGAAAACTAGGACAAACACGCGAATAATAATAGGGAAGGTATACAGTTGTGATGATTTGAATTAGCTGAAAAACGCACTCTAGGCAAAAGTTTTTTCTTCATGATATGGGCAAGAGTAGTCTTGAAAGTAAATTCAAGGCTATGAAAGTGCCTGACTTGAAAAAGTATCTGCAAGATCGCAGTAAATAGCTATCTAAAAACCTGGCCTTGTGGCCTTGCTTTGTGCTGTCGAGGAAATGAAATTGCTGCTATACCATTCTTGGTTTTGACGTGATGCTCAAGGGAATAGTGAACAAAGAAACGGCATCCACCATGTCGGCCAGTAACAATAAAATTTAATGTATTCTTCTGTTGTGAGTCCACCAGCATGGCGTCTATGAAAACCACCAATTCATCGCAGCTTTTAAGATCATTCGACGATTACAGCCTGTTTATGATGGGTATGTCGAGTCCTTGTTGACTTCATTCTGAAAAGAGGCTCAAGTCCATGTAGTTGTCCGAAAGGTTATGCCAACACTTCCACGATTGGCACCTCTCCCATCTAGTATGAACCACAAGTCATAAAATTCTCTACCGTCTTTGGCATTCTCTTTCATCGCTGGCATAACCTTTCGGACAAAAACATGGACTTGAGCCTCTTTGCAGAATGAAGTCAACAAGGACTCGACATACCCATCATGAAACAGGCTGTAATCGTCGAATGATGCTAAAAGCTGCCAGACCTTGCTTGTCATAATCCGATGAATGGTAGATCAGGTGGCTAAAAGTATCATATAGATCAAACTATGGACAATGGCTAAAATCATTTATAACTTGCATCGTAAAAGGATCTGGTAACTGTAGATCATTGACAAACAAACGGCGACTCATATTCTATCGTTCTTCTGCTTCGGTGTTAATCTGGTATAGCGGCAATTTCATTTCTCGACAGCACAAGCAATGGCCACAAGGCCTGGTTACTGCGATCTTGCAGATACTTTTTCAAGTCAGGCACTTTCATAGCCTTGAATTTATTTTCAAGACTACTCTTACTCATATTATGAAGAAAACCTTTGCCTAGAGCGCGTTTTTCAGCTAATTCAAATCGTAACAACTGTATACGTTCCCTATTATATTATTCGCGTGTTTGTCCTACTTTTCCAAAGAGCACTGAAAGAGCACTGAAAGACGGCAACCGCAAGACGCAATGAAATTCTACCGAAATCAAGTTAACCGTGAAAAGCATACACATGTTACCCCCTAGGGTGCTTGATGCCGAAGTTGTCGATTCGGTTCGGTCTGAACACGGCATGATTTCAGAGCATGCAGCCTGATTAAACGGGGACATTTTGGGCAATTTTTCAGTTCGTAACGAAATTTAATTCTGCCGCACACTATTTATAACTATGGCATGATGCCGCTTGTTTACAAGTTACAAGTACCCTAAAGCCACAGAAAGTACACGGGAAAAGGGGCTTCAAGTTACGCATCTTGACACGCGCGTTCACGCTTGTAAAAGTTACGTCCTTCAAAGTTTTATAGTTTTTAAGGATTCACAAAGAAATAGACACGTATATTGGGTATACAATCAATTTTAATTTGCAGTGTTAGATGGGACTTCGGTGGTACAGTCGCTAGGAAATATGCCTTTCACCAATGAGGTGGCAGGTTCGATTCTCAGCGCGGACTTTTAACTTTCTCATGTGAAAAGAGTCTGTCAACTGCTACCCGGAGAAAACCTACGACTTTCGGCAGACTCTGTTTTCCTCCTACAGGGAAAGTTGACAGGGTGGGCTAGGATAAACAGATACGAAACTAATGTTACAATTGCTGTAAAGATAAACAGCTTAGGTGAAATATGCACATAAGACGTAGGGAACTCCACATAATTGCACAGAATTCTAAATTAGTTATGAAAAGCTCGTGCAGGGATAACTGATCAAGTATCATATCAATCATGTCATAAGCGATGTGGTTCTTTCTTGCCAATTTGTTACTACCTACTAAAGGAAAGTGTAATTATGGCAAGAGTAAAGGGGCAGTTTTGACTCGGTGTACAGATTTTTATAGACGCGGAAACACTCTACTCGAATTGTGCAAATCATCAGATATGAGAACTTTAAACGGCAAGTCAAGCGGTAGTGGACCTTTAACCTTATAGACAAATTTCCAAAAATTTTGAACTACGAAAATCTTTTACCGCAGCCTGAAAGAGCATCCTGAAATTAGTAAAACCGCCAAGTTTGGATGCGAAATGTTGTAAAATTCGAACGGGGTATTAATTTCCCGCGGTAATAGAAAAATATACAAATTTTGCCAACTTTGCACGAGTATACTTTCCTTATTTTACAACATTTCGCAAGGATGCTCTTTCGCAGGATGCTCTTTCAGGCTGTGGTAGAAGATTTTCCTAGTTCGAAATTTTTTGAAATTTTGTGTGTAAGGTTAAAGGTCCATTCCTTTGGCAAAATAACTTTTCATACAAAGGAATCAGTGCAGTAGACTACATTTATTTATCGCGATTTTCAGTCAGTAGGAGCATTACAGCCAAACAGGTTACACTATTTTCTGACGTGCAACTCGCACGTTGGCCGAAAATGACTAAAACAGTACAAATCTCAAAGACTCAAACCATTTGATATTTCAAGACGATTTAACTGGAGTGCGAATTCCGAAAAAAATTTGCTAACCCCTACAATCCCACGAAGTAAAACAAATGATAAATAATTTTGAAACGCATCACTTTCAGTCTAGTAAAGATGAAAAAAAACAACACTTGTTTTCAATAATCTAATGAGACGGCGGTGAAATCATCTTTGAAATTAGTTCGTATCAGGAATTCTTAAAGAAAAAGCTTTCAATGTTGGTTCGACAGTCAATCAATCATTGCACTGCTTGTAAATGTAAACTTTGATGGCTGTTTATAGTCTACATTCATGATAACGCAAATCTATAGACAACAATACCGTATTTCCTCTATTTAGCCCCTAGGGGGCTTAATTTTTTTCCCTAGCTATTAAGCGGGGGCTTATTAGAAGAGGGCCGTAAATATGCTAATTCACAGACACATGCATCTACAGGGTGTCTCAAAAAAACCCGAAAACTATTGAAATCACTCATTGTTAAAATTTGAATGCCCAGTTTTACAGTCATCAAGCATAAACATGCTTATGGCAAACATTTCTACACTTGTGGGTCCCAACAGAGTGCTTAGGCATTCAAACCCTAACAATTACATTGTTATGGGTGATTTCAATAGTTTTCGTTTTTTTTGAGACACCCTGTATATCAATTTGTATTTAATAAAATACTAATCCAGTACACGTGTATATTTATTTATAAAAACAAATACTAATGCATTTGTGCACGATACTACATGCAGTCAGTATAGTGCAATCAAATAATTTAAATAACGTCCAGTTCGAGGTCCAGTTATTCATTGCTTTCATCAATAAGAAGTTCCTCAATATAGAGGGTGGCGGGTAAATAGAGGAAATACGGTACATCCACGGAAATTCATCGCCGACAGGCCGACTACTTGAATTTACTTGACTTCAGTGACAAATTTTTGCTTCATTGACTCAGTGCCAAATCTCCAGCCAATATGTGATTTGGACAAACAATTGTGCAAGTCTACACCGCCGGCCCGCCGGGCGATTGTTGGGAAGTTGATAGTGATAAACTATAGTCGTTCTGTGCCCGCAATTACTGACTTTTAACGTTTTGTTCGGCGTACCGTTTGTGTCCGAGCTATATGTGGAAAAAGAGTGTTTAGGATTGCAAGAAACGCCAAGAATTCGCAACTTTCAACGGCAAGTTTGGCCGTAAATTTGACTGTATTATTTATGACTATGATGGTTAATAGCTCAATGCTACAGAATACTAGTTTCATTTTATTGAATTGTAATTTGTTTGATGCTGTAAAACACTTGACATATTCTAGCTTTACAACAGCAGTTTAGCAAGTCTATACCCGTACAAATCCGTCATTTGCGCGGAAAAATATTGATTATTTTGCCGCGTAGCACGTGTTCGAAAGCAATTTCAGAGAAAACGGAGTACGTAGTCATGCATGGAGTTGTTTTTGAAACATTTGAACAAAATGTGCAGAAGAAATACCTGCATACACGGACCATTCCAAAGTTTACACTGTGATTGTATGACTGTGTGATTGACTTATGTGAATTTTTGCCACTCACACAATAAAAATTGCAAACATAAAAGACATTCTAAATCGGAGAATCGCTTTGGTATCGTTCGATGGGCTGTTTTTACAGAACAGGAGATAAATCCATTCACAGTTGAGTTCTATATGTCAATATGTGTACATAATCATTTTATGAGGTGAAATTGTAGCTACTGTCAGCATTAAAACATTGTTCATAATAATAACTATAATAACAATAGTCACTGGTTTTAATTGAGATGTTCTCTGAGATTGTTGAGGTCTAAATCCTTTGCCTATTCGATTAAAGTCTGTTTTACTAAGCCCATTTTTCACTGAAGCCTGGTTTTCATATATCGCAATTCATCGGCGATGATTCCCGATTCATTGTTGTTGACCAATGACGCAGAATATATATTCTACTAGACAAAGGACTTTACGCATCAATGATCACAGACGATAAGCATCGCCGATGAATTACGGTGATTGCGATATATGAAAACCAGCCCTAAGCAGAACTGCGTGGCAGGGGCTGGTTGTTCGAAGCGCGTTTAGCTTAAACGGTGGATAAGGTCAAAATAGAAATTGTGTTTTTGTATTCCTTGAGTAACGAAATTGAAAGTTTTTGACTGAATACAATAATTATGCATTTTCCTATAGTTTGATTACATGAGATTTGACTTGAAAGTTTTCGAAAATGTGTGGGAGTGCTTTTGAATTCTGACTTATCCACCGTTTAAGCTAAACAGCGTACGAACAACCGGCCCCAGAACTTTCTGCTCGGAAAATAAATCTAACAGTTTGGTAAAACTAATTAGTAGAGCAAACCAATCACGTTGCTAGATTTATTTTCCACACGAAAATTTCGCTTAGTGGAATACGGGCTTTAACCGCTATCTTTGATTACAAGTACCAAATACATCATAATAAAATAATAAATACGCCAAATATTGTAATAAAATTATACTGTATTAGTGCTATACACATAAATCATAACAAATAGTTCAACTTGAGACAACGTCTGTAACATTTGACTGAAGTTTTCAATCCGGTCCACCTCTCTGTAAATAGACGAAAACAAAAGTAGTGTTGAACCACTGTGTATTGAACCCCATGCATTACAACAGCCACCAGTGTGCCTGGCAACGTATTTAGTTTACTCAATGTCTAACGCCAGTACAAACACCGAAAAGTGTTATCCAATTTATAGTGAGTTTTCAAACTGTAAAAGGTTGGACCATCAATAGTTTTAAACCAGAATACATGTTATACGGCTTATCTCAAGATTTAAAGTTGAAGGGCAAATTTTAGGAAGCATTAAAAGAAGTGCTATTCACAATCACACGGCATCCAAGGTTCATAAAACCGGCTCAAAGTGATGTACTCGTAACTGAGTAAATCAAACCATATGAACTAAACTGTGGAGCCGGTCGAAGCCCGTTTAGCTTAAACGGTGGATAAGTCAGAATTCAAAAACACTCCAGTGCATCTTCTAGCGCTTTCAAATCAAATTTTATGAAATAAAACAATGGGGACATATATACTTCTTGTATTCAGTTAAAAAACTTTCAATTTCATTGTTCCAGGAATACGTATTTAACATGATTTTTATTTCGTGAACTTATCCACCGTTTAAGCTCCCTCGCCTGCGCGCAGGCGGGACTTTAAAATCGCCATGTCTGTTTTCGTCATGATTTTCGTTTTTTTCTATGGTTTTTTTCAACCACAGATGAACCGACACTTCCACAGTCACCCAAAAAGCAACATCAGCCACGTTTACACGAGCGATTTTTGCTGCGATTTTTCGCCCCTTAGCGTATGTGATCCAGTAGGTTGACCACATCATCCACTCTATCACATCGTTCAACACGAGAAAATCGCATCAAAAATCGCCAGTGTGTAAATGGGCCATATAGGGGTGCAAAAAAACCTTTAGCCAGTGCTTTAGCCAATGCAAATCGTGTTGCCTGCAGGCAGAGGGAACGCCTAGTAAGAGGCATCTTGTTAAAATGTAATTTCACTTGTTGCTTAAAGGGCTAAAGGCAGATTGTTATTGTAATCATGGGCATTCTGGCGAATATTTTTCAGGTAGGCCGTCAGCAATTTACCCGACTGGCAAGAAAATTGTCCACCTTTTGGTTTTTTATTGACAGTGGGTAGAATGCAGTTTAGCAGACACCAGGCTAGAGCAAGGTGGGATTGTGGGCTCAGTGTTTGCAATCTAATATTAGTGAGCTTAAGCAAGCAACGTTTTCAACAACACGGACGTCGCTCCGAAGTAAAATTGATGTTTTCCACCAATCACTGTTCTTGACTCAGTCCTTTGACGTTGCTCATACCGTTCATGTTGTCGAGAACGTTGCTTGCTTAAGCTCACTATTATGTTTAAATTGTGTGGTCAGCGCAAGGTCAGCGTCGTAAGGTGGGATTGTGGGCTCAACGTTTGTGATCTAATATTATGTTTTTGTATGGTCAGCGTCGTAAGATGTCTGCTAAACTGCATTTGTCCCTTGACAGGCGTAGTTACGCTTCGATTAATTGATATTCTTACACACACAAGACATGTATATTATACTCAAACAATAATGGCCGACTGTGAAGAGAATAATGCCTGGCTGCTGCCCCCCCCCCTGCTCGGTACACCCTTGAGAAGTAAAGTTGCTCTTGTCTCCTTACCTCTATATACAGTATTTCTTCAGAAAGAATTAGATTCCTTCTGTATTTCAGTGGCAATTCTGAATCATCTATAGCACCAAGGTCTGGCCCAATCATTTTAGAATTTTCTAGTTTTGTTTCGACAGCAACACTAGTCAGTTTTTCAGACACGCCTGACCTATCTAACAAAAAAATTCGTTTATTTCTTTTCATGCATTGAGCAGCAATGTGCCTGAGCAACATTCATAATTAAGTTTTTAAAGTGGCAAGTCTTAATCTCTCCAAACTGCCAGCTCACCAATGTCTCAATGACTTAGTTTTTCCAACTGTTTGGCTTTCATCTGATTTAAAATAAAAATGTGGTTCTCTTTTGAGCACAATTTAAAATCATACCCATACAAATAGGCAAATAGCCTTTTAGAAGTAAATCAGCAAGTTTCAATCTGCTTTTAGGTGCAGTGAAGCAAACACAATTTTGGCAATTAAATATTGCCAAAAGCAGGTCAAAATTGCTCAATCTTACAGCAAAATCTTTGGTTGATTTTGAACTGTGTTTGATAAAATTTGAAAAAAACCCCTCCAATTTTAAATCTTGTGTACTGCTCTTTGGCAACCATCCTGGAGTGACAAAGTAGATTACACCTTCAGGGCAATGCCACACTAGGGCATTGTCACCCATCACTAACCTGTATTGCAGCTTAGGTGAGGAATTAGTGAATTCAATTCTGAAGTTTTGCACCTTTGGCACATCAAAACTTCAGAGCTCTGCAGCTCAATTGCACTACAGGTTGGAGCGTAGAAGCTAAAGCCCTGTTCACACTATGCAAACTAACTCAGATATGACCCTGCTTAACTTGAACCTGGGTTTTGGTCTTTGGTCAAATAAATTAATACACTTTTTGCACGAATATGAACAAGCTAATTAGCTTTTCAAGGCTGTTAAACACCAAGGAAGAAATTATTTTCAAAATTGTGTACACCTCTTTCAGTAGTTCTGCATGTGTCACAGAAATATAGAACACGATACTGAACTTGACAACTGAATTTTAATGCTGAACTACATACGCAAAGAATTACAGAAAATGAAAACGAAAGTGCAGAATTGTAAGATGTACTGTACTTTAGTAATGATTTGCACCTGTTGCAGTAAAGCAGTGGTAAATGTATTTTGGTCAGCGACTAAAATCAAGGCTAGGTATACGATACAATACACTTAAAGTGTGGGACATTGGCATACTTTCTGTAATTCCCAATATACAGAAACAAAATGAAAATCTGCACAGCAGGAGACGCCGGTGCGCTGTCAATGAAAGTTTATGCAACAGTGTACTTGTGCAAAAGTTACCTACACAATTGTATACCAAACTTAGTGAAAGACAAATGTATATCAGCATCTAACGCTTACCCATTGGAAATCGCTTAGGGAAATGAATTAAAGGTATATGTGGCTTCACAGTGTGTATACTCCTACACCAAAACAATCTTGCCATCTTGGAAATTATTAGCATCGGAATGTCTTCGGTTTCTCGAAGTGTGTCCGGGAACGCACGACGAATGCTTCCTGACGTTCTCCGAAGCCGCCATCTTTGTCTTAGATGATAAAGCATACAAAAGTTATTGGCATTTTTTGTACCTTTTTGGCGAGTTTTTCGTGTTTTTCTAAGGAGGATGCTTCGTACCATTGTTTGGTTTGGTGCTGGTGGCTTTTTCACCTCAGCTTTTTCCAATGCAGCTCGCAGAATTCCAGTTTTTAAAAAGCCAAGTTTTCATGCTGCAGCTATTGGGATTGGGTTGTTTATCGGTTATCAAGCTCATCTATTTGAACTGAGCGCGGAGAGCAGATATAAAGAAATGTTAAAGACACACGAGGGATTACCGTTGTATACATATTTACTAGAAGAAGGACAGGCGCAGTCAAAATCTGATGAACAGAGCTTAGACAATGAAGAAAATTCAGAAGAATAGCTTGAAGAATATTTCAACTTTGAAACTACAAATGCAACACTACTCTACAAACCCATTTGAAAAACAACAACTTCACACTTTAAGATGCTATTCAACTATTAAATGGCGAACGTGTTTGATCTACTTTGCTACTGTATGTTGGTATAGAGTTTATTGTTTTGTATACAAAAATCAACCTACAATTTAATAAACCATGGATTAATCCTAATCTGTTTGAAGACACAGATAAACGACAACAACTATGTATATGCCCATAAGGTCGTAAAATGCGGGAAAGATAGCCCTGCAAAGTTTGCAAATTTAGTGTATTTTTCTATTGCGGAAATTGTTACCATTCTTGAACGGAAAATGACCCAAAAAATGGTAACATTTTCTGCATGGGAGTAGAAAAATATAAATTTTAAAACTTCGCAGGACTATCTTCCTCGCATTGTACAATTTTCGCGATCAAGCTTTGCAATTTTACTACATCAAGTATCTATAATATCTAACTAAAATCTCTAATATCCACAATTCCAAATTTAGCTTACAATGGGATTTGTCCATTGAACAAGTAGGATTTTAGTCACAGAGGAAAATTCATGTTATTTTATAACATGTTTACGCTCTAATTTTACTAATAGTTGTCCTTTTACTACAGTTTAGTAAAGAAATCCAGTTGTTTTTTGCTTGAGAAGATTTAGCTTGGCAAATCCAGCTTCTATTGTTTGCCATGATGACGAACACATTTTGAACATCTAAATCATGGTCAGATTGTAACATAAGTATTATACCTAGTTCTCATGATATCGCCGACGTTCGGCGATGACAGCTTTGCGATGTCAGCGATGTATGAGAAGTGCTTCAAACATAGTCGGCGATCAACACCCATTTAGGTGCGACAAACAAAAGCATTCGTTTCTTGCAATCTCACTGAAGAATTGCAATAAACAGCGACAATCACAAAAGCCAAAATCATTCGTTTTTTTGCAATTGTCGCCGACATGAGAAGACAAATGAGAATGGGAGTATTGGTGATGAGTACAAGTGTCTTTCATGTCTGTTGGTTTCTGCCCTATGCACTATCTGATTATAATTTCATCTTAATCACATGTGAAAAAAATACTTTCAGTTTGAATTTACCAAACACCCCAGATTTTCTTCACGTACTCCAGTTCCTCTTGTAGTAATTACTGGGCTTTTGGTTAGAACAGTTAAGAGGTGATATAACTATCCAGTATAAACAGCATTCGAGTTTAGTGTAAGTTTCCTGCTGTAGTAACACTGGATCGGTAGAGACAACTCTTGACTGTGCTCCCATAGGAAGAACAGTTAAGAGGTGATATAACTATCCAGTATAAACAGCATTCCAGTTTAGTGTAAGTTTCCTCCTGTAGTAACACTGGATCAGTAGAGACGACTCTTGACTGTGCTCCCATAGGAAGAACAGTTAAGAGCTGATATAACTATCCTGTATAAACAGCATTCCAGTTTAGTGTAGGTTTCCTCCTGTAGTAGCACTGGATCAGTAGAGACGACTCTTGACTGTGCTCCCATAGGAAGAACAGTTAGGAGGTGATTGAGTGCTCTGTAGTTTCTTTTTGTATCCTTCTGAAGTAGCGCTGGATTAATAAGAAAGTACTCCTATTGGACCTCCAGAACGAACAGTTTCGAGCTGATTAATTTGTGCGTAATAAACAACACAGCTTTGTTTTTTCATGTTTCTCCTTGTATGGTAACACTGCATGGATTATCAGGAGGTTTTTCTTATACTGCACTGTTAGGAAAAACTATTACAGTTTAGCATTGATGACTATCCAGCTAGTGGAAGAGAAACGCCTCACTGAACTACTTACATTTTGTATCTCCTATTTCTTCTAACTTTACAGTGGTTAAACACAGCGAATTTTGATATCTAAGAAGAGGACGAACAGGTGAACTTTCTTTCGATATTTTGCTATAAAAGTCTGCGATAAATTATATCTATTGATAAACATGCTAAAAGACGAGCCTTCGACGTTAAGAGAACGTCATTACCAAGTCAACTAAGGTTAAAAGTGTTTGAATTTTAAAAACTAAAATAAGACAAGTGAAATAATCAAATAAAAGCACAGAGTCTTAAAAAAGGTTTCGCATAGACGGACACCACTTTCAACATTCAAACTTCAAAGAGGAATGTGACTTTAGGCAGAGCGTTTCATAAACCAGCCGGAAATCACACTTGTTTTGGCATTTTCTTTTCGCACAGACTTGATAATAACGTTCTATCAACCAAACAATCAATCAGCTAACAAAATAGGAATATTTTATCGTAGAATTTCATAGCAAAATACGTAGAGTGTAAAAAAATTATCTATGACAAAATTATCCTTCTTGGAAAGAATTGTGGATTCCAACTATGCAGGATTAAGAATACTTACAAAATGAATCGTTCTCTGGTTGACATATTAATTTATTACAAGCTTTTGGCTATCAGTCACATTTGTATTCTGCCCGTTGAAGGTTATTCAACAATTAAATTAGTCCCCGAAGGCGAGGTGATTGCAAGTCTATATTTCAGAGCCAAAGGCGAAGGGAATGTAGGCTTGTAATCACCGAGACTGAGGCGAATAATTGTTTTAGAAAAAATTCCCAGGTGTTGACAATTATCAACGAGCTTTATAAAAATCACTTCGAATTCACTATAAATAGTTTGTGTCAATAATTTATAAATGTCTGTCTGCTCTGTGTCGCGTTGCGACGAAGCCAATTTTGCAAAAGTAAAGTTTAATATTTCACCTTGAAGTATTAATATAAGCATTATTTTGTAGTTTGTTTGTGTTTTGTTCGGAATGTAATCTTCTGTGATTTGGGCAATGTTCGCTTCTGAACAAGTAGCCATTTTGAAAAAAACCCCAAAAAGCTGAAAAAGCGATAGTGACTGACCAGTGACTATCACTTTTTAGAGACAGTGAATCTTGACCAATCAGAGTGCAGAAAATCAATAGTCACGTGGAAACCACTGCTGGAAACTTATTTTAAGAGCCAAAAACTTGGAATAACTGAATAGTTTAATCAGAGGGCTTTCAGTTTTCAATAAATGCTTATTGTTGGCCAGCGCAACATATGCATACACTACTAAAGCCTGTTTTCCACAAGGAGGAATTTTCCGTGCCGAAAAAAATCTACCAAACTGATTGGCTGAGAAATATATTTCACCTTCGAAGCGAACAATTCCGCACCGAACATTCCGCCTGGGCAAACGGGCTTAAACTTACTTGTAAGAAATGTCCAAAGTTCTTTGAAAGGGAACGGAGGTGAAATTCTTGCTTGCCACAAGAAGACAATCGTTGAACAAAAACAATCCAAGATTTCCAACATTCTGAAACACCCTGCATGTGGGAATAAGGGAACTTGTCGCCGTTGTCGGTGAGCATTCGTTTCGGATAATATACACATAAAGCGTCAGAAGTTTTATTCAAAAAACCTTTGTTTCATACTAACGGATAACCAACGGAAATTTTGGAAACACGAGACCTAAGAACCCGTTGCGACACTATCCATCAGTTTGAACACGTGGTGTTTCTGAAGGTGACTTCAACGCCGTTTCTATTGAAAACCGTCTTCAGAAATTATCGCAGAATGAATTTCTGAGTGATACAGAGTATCTGTAAAGATCTGCATCGTCTCATCTACATAGTGGACAACGTCGTTCCCAGGGTCTTTCTGTTGGACACGGCGGAGAGACCCGGAACCCTCGGAACGAGGTTGCATAGTGGAATGTTGGCAAAATGAGTGCGCTACTATTAAATCAAAAGAACACATATAGTCGGAAGACGAAACTACAACATTCCGTGGACAAAATGTGATTTGTAAAATTACCTGAATTCGTCTTTTACGTCGTTATCTTCTGTTTGTTTCAGATAAACAACATCTTCTTGTGTTATAAAATATCGTCCGCGTTCCAATAATGCCTGAGGAATAAAAAGGAATTTGAGCAACAGTTTTATAATGATGGGTAGGAATCACGTTGAAGAGGAAAATCATTTGGTATTAGCAGGGCTAAATTATAAACTAGGGTGTACTGGAGTGCATTCCTATTCTGATGGAGTAACTAAATGTAGAAAAATTGTCAGATGGAATGTATGACTGTGATACAGGTTTAAAATGCTTGAGTCTTCAGTCCATGTTACACAATGCAATTTTTGGACCAGGAACTGGTCACCAGTCGCTGCTAATATTCTTGTTGTTGTTGTTCTTGTTCTTGTTCTTCTTGTTGTTGTTATGCCTGTTTTCCACCAGGCCGAATTTTTCGAGCCAAAAATAAATCTAGCAAACGTGATTGGCCAACAAAATAATTCCCCGCGAAAAAGTCGAAAGCAAGCCAATCATGTCGCTAGATTTATTTTTCGCTCGAACTACGCGAATTTTTTCGAGCGAAAAATAAATT
>JAODVM010446269.1:2581-23039 GCA_025400095.1 Phenganax marumi
AACGTATGTTGTAATACACATTGGAGTCTGATCACATCCAAAACGCCTTAAAGTCCTACCAATTCACCATAGCAAAAGGATGGCGGTATGTCGATTTTACCATGGTTATTAATTCCTTGCTTTTGTCGTACGCTTTGAAGGACCGAATTGAAATGTACAAGTGACATCACTTCGAAGTCATCAGCGTTGGCAAGCAAAAAGTTGATCATTAATCCAATATTTTTGATCAGTCAATTAAAATATACGTATTTACAGAACTCTGGTAAAATCGACGAACGTACTTTATCTTTTTCTTGCGGTGGATTGAGACTGCCATCAGACTTCAATGTGATGATTGGTTAAACATATCCTAATCGGAGCCTATGGTGGTGCAGGGTTATTTGTAAACTGAAATATGTTTTTGGTTCAATGCCATTGAACGACTTTGAATTTGTCGCTTAATACTTGTTTCGCGGGAGTAGCACACCCTTGCTCCAATTGGAATATGTTTCAAAAAACGATGGACGAAGCAAGGCGTGGCTGTTATACACTGAGTTGGGTGGCTACATCTTAATGTCTACTAGGATTACGACTGGCATCTATGCTAGAGCGTCGTCGCGTTGTAAGGACGAGCTGTCAGTTGGAGATAAAATTAATGATAAAAAGTACAGAATACTCGTGAAAGTTTCTTTGTCTGACCTCAAGTGGTTAGACCTCGTTTGGTCAGAGAAAGCCTGAAAGTCCTCATCGCTTTATTGGTCGCGGCCATCCTCTACGTGTCTAAACTCACGCTTTGCTGATAGACTAGATATAATGTGTTTACTCATGCTTGTGATTTCAGTAGGAGGCGATCTCGCAGGCACTCTTCCCCTTCATCCCACCGTCGCAAGAGAAGACGTCGCGACAGAGGTAGGGACTACGACCTGATTGCATCATGAGCAGTTTCGCTCTCAAAGGTCATTTTCCAGTGCGCGGGTAGAGATGCGCCGTGGCGGATGAACATCTATAGCGCATGTTTAAGAACGCCCGTTCCGCTGTTGCGGTCTAGTAAGTTCAGTTGCAATGGAAGATGTCCTCAAGAACTAGTTCAAACGTCGAATTTTTCTCGCTCCCAACCTCGGACAAATCAGATCGAAGAGACATCTTAAGTCATATTTACCTTAGGTTCAGTGTACAAAAAGTTCGTCGTTTAGACTAGGCCGAAGCAGGCCAGTTAGGTTAATAAACGTAGACATGGTTTACATATCATTAATTGGCGCATAAACTGAATTGCGTTACTATTTACAATTTTTTAAAAATTTATATAGTTTTTTGTATTACTCAAGACCGTTTATACATACAACTATTACTATTCTCGTAATCTGTTTATCGCAAGCTACCCTGTCAATTGTTCCTGTAGGAGAAAACTGGAGTACCCGGGGTAAACCAGAGACTTGCGGCAGAGTAGTTGACGGACTTTTTTCCTGTAAGAAAATCAAGTCCGGGGTGAGCGTCGATCCCACAACCACACTGGTGAAAGGCGCTTGTCCTAGCGACTACGCCATTGAAGCCCCGAATGTAGGCATTTTGAAGCAGCCAGATAAGTTCTTGCCATACGACTATTTGATCTACAAAGTAAAATTGTGGCATTAGAAGTATTGTGCTTACAAGCCAAGGGAGTCATTCTCTTTGCAGCGTCTCCAAATTTACTTTATTCCACACCCATTTTTGTGCAAAGACTGAAAAAATTGATGCGTTGAGTACGTATCTTACAGTTATACTAACGTAGTGTCTTGTTTAACCAATAGAGGGAAGACATCGTTCAAGAGAGCGCTTTGACGGTTCGGGCAATATGGATCCAAGGTATGTGTAGTATAATTTTCATAAATCGTAACTGCAAAAATTACAAGTATTCTCACTAGTGAAAACAATGAGGAAAGTGAATTAAAACACCTCAGTTGAATATTGGTTGAGGGGCGGAGACCATTTTCAGCGTTCATCTTAAATCTGTTGCGTTATTTTTTACAGGAGCCGTTATGCAGGAGTAAGAAAGGAAACATTAATGCATGGGGTAACTGCAACTTACTGCTAGCCATACTTGTATGTCAGGGGCACTTTTGTTCTGGCGTGTGGATCTATAATCTGCAAGTACTCTATAATATTGCTGCCAAAGTTCGCACCTAGCTTAATACAATTGTCATACCTATTTGTGAACTTGTAGAGTTACTCGGACTACGTTCGCGAGTTTCATCGCTCCAGACAACCTCCACCTGCTTTTGGGCCTTATAGAGGAGTAAGTTAACTTAGTTATATTTGGATTGTAAAAATTTTATAGTGTACAGTCCCTGACCTTGATATGTAGACATTTTGAAACTGCCATGATAAATCTATGAAGTTTTTGGATGAAAAAGATACGATGTAATTTTTCTTTATGATGAATTAAGCTATGTTCAGTCCCAAACCTTGGTATAGGCAATGCAGAAGTAACTACAGACATGAAACGTTTACTATTGACCTCGGATAAGTTGGGCGCTTGAACCCTACATGGAAGCGAATGACAGTCCCCGTAAGAAATTTTCTATCTATTGCAGATGGACCCTTACGCGATGGTGTATGCAGATTTCATGAGACATGAACGTCCACCTAGCTACAGTCGAAGAAGACGATGAAATATGGCTCATCTTGCTGACAAGTGGAAGCATTGTCTTTTGATTGTGTTTATTGTAATATTACGATCTTGTTCTCTTGATCGTTTCGTGCAATGTCCACGGAAACGAGGCTGTCAAATCACAATCAAACGAATCGTACAAAATTTTCTCGTAGACCTGTATTTCACAAACGTTCATGGTACTGTATTCGCTTGTACTATCATTTTCAAAACACCATCCGCGTTTTGTTTGACAAAACATGTTTCAGTAACCACTAGATTTTACCAATGGATTTTACTGACACTTTCATTGCCATATTTCTGCCGAATATCACCGTTGTCATGGGTTGTAGCGCTGAAACTAGTTTCCAAGAGACAGCTTTTCGGACTGTGCAGTATCTATGCTACTTGTACATTTGTGGTCGTTTGTGATTTGCGCTATTTTATGCTGTACAGTGATGCTCAAGATTTTTATACGGGTGAACCTATGGAAAAACTGTAAATTATTACAGGTCTTCAAAAGAAATTGAGTAAACAAATTTTTGATGTCTATTTTGCGGTTTTTATTTGGCACGGTAGCTCTTTTCCTAAAACCAAAAGTCCTCTTGTATGCGAACCACGTTGCCACCTTGAATGAGGTGGACTAAACATCGCCGTTTATATCCAGGGGCCGGTTGTTCAAAAGCGGGTTGGCGTTAACCATTGGTTAAAAGTTACGAAGCCTCTCTTGTTTGCTTATATCTGTGCGATTGTTTCAATTAAAACTTTCCAACTCGAGACTTCGGTTGATCCAGGTAAAATTTGTAGCAAAATAATTCCCTATTTTTATGAACAAGCAGTTGAAAACTTTGTTTCAAAATTTACGTTGACACTGGATTAAACCAACCATGCAGCCTTAGAACAACTGGCCCCTGGTGTAAAAAAAACGCACCAGAAAATGGAGCTCGGTGTTCCTTTTCGCATTGCCCAAACGTTACGTAATGCAACTCTTCTTGGCAACCGTAAGGTTTTGTCAGCCCACGTAATAACATTTTTATTGCTTTCATTTCTCTAATACAGTGCGCCTACGCGCCGTATTATCAAGCTCTTAGTGATAACAACATAGTTAATTACAAGTTTCCCGTAGGCATTCTGCAAGCAATCATGATTATGTGAAACTGTTCGCCATTCGTTTGGTCTTGAAAACGCTGAAGTGCCAATATTTTCTTCGTAATAATTTATTAAAGTAAATAAATATCAACAATAAATAGACTTTCACTACTATGTACATATTTACAATGTATAATAACCACGTTGCTGAGAACATGCTCGATTTTTTTGTCAGCTCAGGCACTTGTTTTTCGTTCATTCCACTAATTGATGTTATCGTGGGCTCTAATATCCAAAATTCAAAGAATCTAATTTGTGGAATGGACTTTACATTGGCATTGGTGGGTGTAGTTAACGAGCGATGTACATATTATGACTAGTACAAATTTCTAGTAGGCTATGTGTTCATTAAATGATTCTTTGTGAGATCTTTGTATATTTGCTCTTGGTCACTTTGTGTGCTTGTTAATTTAAACGCAATAAATATAAGAGTTTTGGTTATTATTTATCTAATCAGTTCTGCTAGTTTGGAAAATGATGTCTATAAAATGAACAACTTTTTGAATCGATTACTTTGAACCACTGATAGTCTAATTTCATCAACTTCAGACGAGCTAAAGGTGAAGACGGGTAATGGCACCATTTATGTATGTCCATATATGGTCTGCCTGTTAACTCCTCAATAGTGTTTCATTCTGATAACGCTTCTCCTATCTCTCTGATAACGCTTCTTTCTGTTATCAATTTACTAGACTTGACCAGTCTGATTAGCGGAATTTGTTTAATCATTTAATGACCGGCGTCCGATATCGACAAAATCCGATACCACAGGAAAAACTCTGAAGCTGTAATGACGCCATAATAAATAAAGTACGCGAATCCTCGTTCTTAGGAAGAGAAAGACAAATCATTGAAACGATCAAGTCCTGTTGATCAACTCTGATATAACTTGAATAAACTTTCATAGCTCGAGTTTTTTCGTTGATCTTGTGATTGAACACACCGTAGCTTCTCTTCTTGATAGCTGGATATTTTTCTATAGGCTCAGCAATCTTCTTTCTACCATGTGAGAAGCGATTTCACGAAATATTTTGTCCGTATTCACTCCTAGGAGCGCTGAAGTGACCGCAAAACAACATTTCTTTTCTCGGCTAACTTTGATTGCTTCTTCTGTCGTGACCACTTGCTCTGAGCTCGGCTTATCACACTTGTTTCCAACAAGGTAGATCAGTACACTGTCACCTTTCGCTCGCCTAACATCGTCTATGGCTTGCTGGGCTCTCCTAAATGATTCTCGACTGTTCAATTTATACATGACAATGAATGCCTGTCCTTCATTGATGGCTAAATTTCTCATAGCCGGGAACCTATCCGAGCCGTCCGTATCGTATATTCGTAGCAACACAGTGGTATGAAACGATTTCAGTGTGTAATGCCCATCGTAGACATCTTCCAATGTGGGTTCATGGGACTTAGGAAAAGGTTTACCGAGAAAACGTTTAATCAACGCTGTCTTACCGCAACCACTTGCTCCCAGTACGACTACATTAACGCGAAAGCTTTGCTGTGTCTCTTTACCTCTTGGTTTTGCTTGTTCTGATTGGCATTGGACTAGTCTCGCAATATTTTTTAAATTGATCTTCTGTTTTTCCATAACTTCAGTGATGTAGTGCATGTTTGTCGCACAAACAATTCTCATTCGGCTTGCGTCTCGTTGGCGTATGATTTTATGTTTTGAAAGGTTGTTACTATTTTTCTCGTACTTTATATGCATGGATCCCACAGGATGTTATTAAAATGCCTCACAAGTATCCGTGCGTGTCGACGGTATGTCAAGAATTCCGAAAACAAACTCGCCCGTTCTTATGGACAACGACAAACAGGATATTCTTTTAATTACTAGAAATTTATCAATTGTGCAAGCAAGACCATGACTGAGTAGAATTTAATGGTCAAATTGGTATGCTGTAATATTGGGTGCAGGTGTTTTACAACATATCCTGCGGAGAAAAAATTTACTGGAGAATTTCAAGTTGCGAAAGAAGAATACTGAGTACGGTTTGCTGGCAGGTGGCTAGGTACAAGAGCGGGAATAATTCAACGTCATAGATCTTAGCTGCACAGAGCACACTCAGAATGCCACTACCATTTGCATGCACCTGCATCTCCTTGTTTATTCAGTCTCCTATGAAACCAATCATGCTGTGAAACAACCTTTGTTTTTCATGTGCACGTTACTTTTCGACACGATGTTGGATTGAAATAACATAAAAATGTTTTGTTTGTAATGCGAATTTCATCCAAAACCAGGTGAAACCATCTCTTTGTTTTTCCGTAAAGTCAAAGCCAGCGTTGTTTCATAGTCAATGAAAGAAGATACTATCACGCAGTTCTCCGATCTCTTTCGTCGGACGATCATCGGCGACACATGAAAAACCAGACTTAAACTCCCAATATACGCATAGCAACTGATGACTTGCAAACACAGACGCCAAACTGCTTTTAGCAAAACTGAATATACAAGAGAATGATGGGCCAAGTAATAAAGACCGTGTGACGTTTCACTCTTGTTTGAAAGCGGACATTGCTTTTTAGAAACTACATTTCCGAGGTCCGAGTGATATCAAGTTGTCTAAGTATATCCAGTAAGAACGTGACGTTGGATTACAATATTAGCTGTAGACCAAAGGCAATAACTGATTGCGGGGGAGTATGCACGTTAATTATAAGAATATCTTTAATTGTAAGATATTGGTGGAGACGTTTTTGTTCTGATAGTCGTTTTAATTTTGTCTCTATATAAAATCATTGGCCAAACAGCTTTTTTAGTTTCTGTGACCAGCTCGTTGGACATGCAATATGGATTACATGATACAACAAATGATTATGATATAACAAAATGTGATACAACAAACATGATACAACAATACGATACGACAAATCAGGGATTTACAAGCACATGAAAATACTCAGTGATTCCTGCAATTAATGGATTACTGGCTTTGATCATATTGTCTAACTGTAGAGAAGTAGGATGTGTCCACTATTTACAAGCGTGTGCAGCCTTCTTATGAAAGTTGAGATGAAAAAACAACACAGACTGTAAATCACTCTGATTTTTCATGGCACGTACTGAAATGTAGGTCACAAAGCCGAACTGCACAGTGCACAGTGTGACTCTGTGCCACCTACGGCAACAACATCTTCATCGAACCTTCATTCTTTTCCTTCTAGAGAATTACTCTAGGGACAAACTCGTGTACCCATAACTGGGGCAAACTGTACGTTTTTGGCTGATAATATTATTCTGTACATGCAGAACTCAGGCAATGAGCTAACTGCCAACTTTTGTTTGTTTATTTCCGCGTTAACACTTTATATTAGGTGTAAACTTCGTCTTATAAAGTCCCTATTAAACCACATAGTTTTTTAAGTTTCGAAAGTTTTTTGAACTGTGTTACATCAGACGCAAGGAGATCGAACTTGCAAAGGTCAGACCGTAGGCTGTTGAGGACATAGCAACGTTTAACTGGTCAATTAAGAAAATCCAGGATGTTCTGTGTCACCTTACGTACACGAAATCTCCAATATAGCATTTTTGCTCATATTCTATAATTAATATAGTTGAAATTATGACATCATAATGTCTCTAAAACACATCTTGCAATATCATACGGGATTTGTGATGCAATTTCCTTCCTTCTTGAGCATCTTCCTCTTGTGTTCATATTTTTTTTGCCAAATCTCAGCACGACTGTAGCACGCGATAATTGTAACACTTGTGAATGACACAAAGCCTCGACGGGGTAAAATTGTTGAGGTGTTTGTAAAGAATTATTGAAAAGAATTCTCTAAATTCTATGCTGACTGTAGTACATGTTCTAGACATGATTTGCTGTTGCTATGTTTTTGTTTGTGTGCTTTTTCTTTCCAGTCGTTTTGAACGTTCGTAAAAATTAAAAATTAAGCCGTTAGATTGCTTTCACGGCATCGTCTGGTAGCCACTGCCATAAAATCAAGGATAAGTTTTCCTTGGCAATTCGCTACTTGTAAAAGTAAAAATTGTTTTCGGCATTCAAGACTAAATAAGGCTAGAGAAAGTTGAGTAAATTTGTTTATATGATTATGGGCAGGAATACCGAGGCAGCTAAACGAGAACACTCCTTGTGATGAGAGAGTTCAGGATAGAGGAATAAAAGTATAACTTAGTGCTAAAGACTGTTCGGAATAAGCTTTTCTGTGGCCAAGCTTTCAATATCTGTGAAAGTTGAGGAAGCAAAATTACAGAACCGTGGAAACTGCGGAACGTTCTGTTTTTAATTAACTTTACTTGAAAGAAAACTTGGAGGCAATTAATTAATCTTAATGATTTTTTAGAACGCTCCAGAGATTGATAGTCCGATTTTTCTTTGATCCAAAACTTGGTATTTTATAGTCAGTACGTTAATGCTTTAAAAGTAATGTACTGTCGTAAACAGTTTACTCAAAACAGCAATGTTTAGAACAGAAAGTTACATAACGATACAAGTAGCTTGCAATCTGCTGACATTATTTACACAAGTGCACATACCTCTATACACAAAAATCTTTGTCGCGCTACGTCATAAGTATGCGATAGATTTCCCTCACAGATGATTTCCCTCCATAAAATTGCATACTATTATGTATACATTTTGGTGGCTGTTTGCATTTAAAAGAAGCGTCTATCAGTATTTAGTTCACGGAAAAATATCTCATGGTCGCGAAGTTAGGCCCGGTTTAGACGTCGAAATTTTCATGTGCCGAACCTAATGCTAATGAGCAAAATTCTTTGTTTAGGTTCATTTCCATTCGATTCGGCACATGAAAAGTTCGACGTTTAAACCGGGCCTTAGTGGTCGTTGGTAAGACTCGAATTACCTTGGTCATTAGAGAACAGAGCATGAAGCCAAAATCTTTATCATTTGACGAATGTTAGATAAATAGTCTGGAGATCATCAAGACATCAACTACGCATGTACTCCTGAGTATAGTTGAAACTTTCGTCATAATGTTTGCCTAAGGGACGATATGACTATATTTGGAAGCTGTTCAATTGGAGTATCCGTGGGAAAACTACATCAGATGCAAACCCACCAACCACCATGCCCTTCCTCAATGTAAATAACTGGGAATTTCCTTCATTCTTGTCATATCAGAGCCGATGTTAAAGTATTTCACGAAATTCATTTCATATCTATCCAAACGGAGAGATGTATAATTAACATAACCAATGAGCAAAGGATCTGGCGTTGCATTTCGGCCGTATTCTATTTATTGGACTAGTAAAGGTGAACAGTTTCTCAAATGAAAAAAAAAAGACATTACATTGGTGCATAGGCAAAAACGACTAGTTAATTAAAGGAATGTCAACAAGACCTTGTGTTCACTGAGGGCTCGCTTCTTCTGAAACTCATACTGACAACTCTACATGAGGCGTCATGCTGTGGAAAAGATGCGGGGCCGGGTTTTCTTGGAAACGTTTACTTGAAACATGCTGATCATATTTCTCTCAAGCCATTTCTCTTTCGGTTTGGATCTAAGTTGAACGATCATAAATTCATATTCAGCATATACAGTTTGGACGAGTTTCTCACGATCACTGAACGCAAGAAGGGCTCCGGTGTCTGTGAAAATACAATAATATAGTATAGTTTCAATAGGAGACTCGAACGTGCTGTGAAATGCCACAAGGCAAGTCTTCGAAGTGTGGTACTGCTACAGTTTTGGCTATTGTAGCAATAGTAATTGCTATATTTGGTATTGGGATGAGTGGTTATGTTTTGTACAAGCAACGTAACAGTGTTCAAGACAAGCTGAACAAGGTAGACTCTACAGCGGAAAACATGAGTGTTCTAAAAAATGACCTATCTTATTTGACCAGCAAATCAAACAACGAAAGTGAGGTGACAAATCATACGACGGAACTGCTCAGAAATGCGACGAAAGAACTGAAACATGACTACATGAACTTACTTAGCGAGACTAAAGCTCTGAACAAGACAATAAACTACACGGCCAGTGCCACAGTTCAAAAAGCTTTGGAAGAGTTGAATAGCGTGAAGGAAACTCAACGAGTCATTCTAAAGAAGCTAGACGCATTGTCCCATGTTAATGATACAGCACAAGACTATTTGAATTTGAGACAAGAAGTTAGAAATCTTACGACAGAGGTGAACCAAAACATTACTCGTTTGGAGAAACGTTTTGAAGCTAATCAGCAAGATTTGAATGATATTGCTGAGAAGCAAGAAAAGGCAAACAAGCTCACTTCGGCACTTAAAGCAAACGTTAGTTCTCTTAATGTGAGATTGGACTTGCTGAGTCATACGTATGCTGGAGGAGCCGGCATCCTGAGAATGGGCAAAGCAATCTGCTTCGTTATTTTACTTGCAACCTGGTACACTGCCTAAGTTTTCACGCTAGTTTTTCATAACATTCTGAATAGTTACGAACATATGGTTACGAAGTTACATTTGTGTTGGGCTGTTTTGTAGCAAATATAGATCTTCCAGTAAAGCCCAAGGTTGTATTGAGTCATGTATTTCGCGACTTTTATTTTCGGAATGTGCTGTGCACGTCCGGCAAACATAGATACAAGTCAGACTCACGGATTTAATGGACCAATATGTTACGATAGGGAACGTTTTAGTGAGGACAAAATATATTACAACTCCTGGAAAGAGTGTTATAAACTTAGTAAAAGAGCAGATTTGGATGCGTGAAGCAATGTGGAAAATATAGCCTTTCAAAGTTTGCAAATTTTAAATTTTTTTGCGCATCGAAATTGATGTTGTTCTAGAGATTTGATAATACGATTTTACAACATTTTGTGATCAAACTTTGCAAATCTATCGATTTTATAACGCTCTGTCGAGCTGTGGTGATAACTATCGTTTTCTTAGTCTGGATCATAACTTAGTCAATTTAGCAGTGAGGTAAAAAATTCTGAAGGTTTTCTTTCATGGACAAGCATAAGTACAAAAGTATGATGTAATGTTTTGATGTATTCAGATCATAGATTCAGATGTATCGTTTATGATATAATGAAGATTAAAAATTATTAATTGTTACTATTAGGTCCAGATGTGATCAAGATGTGTCAGATCAGATCCAGGCCTGGATCAGATCAGCGCAAAATCGTCACCTCTCTTACGACGCTCTCCGAGTGTGTTCCGAAGAGTCGCCAGGTCGACAAAAATTTTTGAAAATATCGGACAGTTCACTATTTTGTCACAAAAATTGCCCTGTCTGGCTAGTTGCGAGCCGTCTGCATTGCCATGTGGCGTGTTGACTTTGAATTATGATTCAAGTTATGAATTAAGTTTTGTTTAAGATTATGTTTCCTTCTGGAGGGTATTTTCGTAGTGCCAACTGTCCATTCTTTCAACATGGCCTTTGTCACCGACCATATTGCCATTTCCGACACACAAAACCAGGTATTTTGAATCTAGTTCCATTCACAACATATTTCTATGAGTTGGCTTGTTTTCTGTGTACTGAAGTTTTATCTTCTTTAATTTAATAGGGTTAGAGAGATTTTTGAATTTTTGAAATGCAAGACATTCATGGTCATGATATACCATAATTAGTACACTGTTCTGCTTTATTTGTTTATAACTAACAACAGGCTATTTTTCCAGACGCCAGTTGTTCACCATCAACATGCAATGCTCCCTGAAGCAGCCACCTCATTTAGTTTAAAACACATGGTGCACCGTTGTGCACCACCACATTCTTGACAAGATTAAATTACAGTTTACTATAATGATGCTAAGAAAAAGATGATAACATTTGTTAATGTAATTTTTTCACAAAACACTCCATTGAATTCAAAACTCCAACTAACATCACTTTGAAGTTATCAACATATTTGCAAGCAGATAGTTATACAGTACTCATTTCTTCAGTTGTAGTGTGTGGCAAGTTTAATCAACTGGCGGCTAACTGAATTGTGGTGGGATCAGGGTGTCCCATGTTGTTTGATGTTAGTTTTATATCTAGTCTGCGGCATTAATTCTTCATCAACACTCTGTTGTTGCCATTTTTTTTCATGATGACATTTGCATCATTTTTGTAGAATACATACCTAGCACAACATCAAGTACGAAGAAAACAACTGGTGAGTTTACTTTTAATTCCTTTAAATAGGAGAGGGATTTTGCTCATGCAAATTACTCATTGAGAATGTACACAAACCTCTATCCATGCCTTCCCCAAAATGACTGCTCTTCAATTTGTCAAGTAATTTTTTTGTTATCTTGTCTTAAGAAACGGACACGAAAGAAAATGCTGAAATTCTCAAACCGTCATACCAACCACAAGTTAATAAAAAGAACAAATCAGTTGGCAAGACTATTCTTAAAGACAAGGCTACCAAGAAAACTACACCTCAAGATAAAACATGTTCAGCCAATAAGTCTATATTCAAGAGAACTGCCCTGGAGGAAAAACTTATTGCATTTACCAGCAACACAAATGAAATGCTGTCAGATTCTGACAGTGATGAATCAATGCAGAATGATGAGAAGAACGCTGGTTCAGAATTATCAAATGTTGTCGAAATTAATGGTGTAGGGAAGGTGGATGTTGTGAACAATATTAAACACAGTGTGTCGAGTGAAAGAACAGCAAATGACCAGGAAACTGATAGTGTGGAGAATATGAGTTTGAATCCTGTTGTGGGTGAAAAGACTGTGGTTTCAGAGGATAAAAATTTAGAAAGTGTAAAACTGGATGCTTTTCCTGCATCATCTGAAAAAAACAAATTTGAAATGTTGGATGGTGTTAAAAATAAACAAAATTTAATGGAAGAAACATCTTTACCAGAATCTATTCAAGAGAAGGTTACTGTACTGGAATCATTAGAGGGAGTTGTGTCAGGAGGGAGTGATGAAAAGTTTAGGCATGCAGAAACTACTGCAGGAAAAACAATGAAAGAAGATGAAAAAAATCCAAATTGTGAAGAGATTGATAAAATTGATGAGAATATCGAAAAAGTTAAAGAAGACGGAAAGCTAAACGCAATGATCGAAGATCTCCAGAAATATGGAAAAGGAACTGATATCGAAGTGAAGCCTACGAAGGAGGATATTAAAAGTGAAAGTAGGAAGCCAAAAAAAGAGAAAGTGAAACCAGAAGCACCAAAGTTGACGGATGTAGATTTTTTCAGTCCTAGTGTTGTGAAGAAAAAGAAAAGTTCTAAAGAAGATGAAAGCAAAGGAAGTAAAGAGTTGAAAAAAGTTAAAACGGATAATGAGAGCAGATTGAAAGAAAAGAAAGCACTTAAAAAGAAACTGAGTGAAAGTAAATTAGCGACCACGAAAGAAAAGAGTAAGATTCAGCGTTATAAAGAATTAAAGAAACTAGTCAAGGATGCTGAGATAGACAATATAAACGCTTCCAATGCTACGGTGACTACTGAGGATACTGATGTACAAAAACCAGTTAAAAAATCAAATGAGCTGACCAAGAAGAAATCCAAGGTGAAAAGAAGCACTCCGGCTGCATATTCTGATGAAAGCGTATCAAGTAAAAAAGACTCGAAGAAACTTAAGGTGGACACTATATTGGACTCTGCTAAAGCCTCGGAAGTGGACGAAAAGTTGCTTAGGAAAACGTCTAAGGATGAGTGTAAGAAGGCTAGTGGTGAAAAATTTGATGTAAGCCAGGAATTGCGGGTGAAACGTTCAAGGAAAAAACACAGTGTTGTGACAGATCCTGGGATTAATTCGTCTATAGTCTTTTCCACTTCAAGCTCTGAAGAGAGCTGTGCGCTCAAGAATATTATTGAGACTGATACTGATATGACAGAAGATGACAGTGAAGAGACTGAATTGTTACGAATGTTTAATGATTATAATCCAGCCGATGAACCTGATGTGATCAATGACTTGGATGATCATCTCATGAATATTGATGTGAAAGACGAGTCAAGTTATAACGCGCATTCATTATCTAAATCTGTTGGGGGATTAAAAAGGCCTTCGACGGAATCGATTTCTGCAGGATTCAAGAAACAACGTGTTGCTCATCAGCCAAATCTCGTAAGTATCATTTTAGTTCGTGGTGGTAAACAGTTTTGTATTCGGTTGTTTGTATGCTGGAAAACGCAATGATCGAACTCCAACCATTGAGTGACCAACAATTTAGAAGCAAAAAAGGGTATCCCGTGGACAAGCTTGCAAAAGACTTTCGGTCATTAGCCCCGTTTACACTACATCAGATTCACTCGTCACGACATCTTCGTTTGCTGTTAAGGAGCAATAATCACCAACAAATATTACCTAGGCTGACAGATCTTGTACATTCTTTGTTTTATTACCATTAAAAATCTTTACTGAGCATCAATAGCAGCAAAGTTTGATGTGCTCCAATAGCAGTCCGGTGTAGCGGGGGCTATTGTTCGTGCTGTTTTGATGAAAACACACTTGTTGAGCTTTGTTATAATACCAGCTATGTCAATATGTTAAATGCTGTTGCTTTGTTTTCAGGTGATTAATCGTGCTGCAGCATCGAAAAGCAATTCAAGTCCGTTCAGACGTCTACCTCGTCCTTTACAAGGAACTTTAGCCCCTCCACCTCGTCCTGCTCCTCACGCTAAACCGCAGGTGCACAATTTTGTATTGTTATACTGGCACATAAGTGCATTCACGTAAAACATCCACACTGTCTGTACATACAAATACAAAGGTACAAATTCCCTTGATAGATATCATGATAGATGTGACGGCCCGCCTAAACCTAGCCTAAACCTGACTTTCTGCCTAGAAGGTTGCATTACCAAGGGGAAATATGATTCGTCTTCTGGGGCTGGTTGTTCAAAAGTGCATGGGCTAGCAACTAACTCAGGTTTAAATTTAACCCACCGTTTTATTGCCCCATTTTGAAACACTGTTTGTATTGAAACTTTGAGGTATTAAATTGCTCATTAAGAGAAACACTTAATTGAAACAAAATTTTTTTTCAAAATTTAACTTAAGCGAGTTTGAAATCGAGGTTGAAGTTGTTCATAACAACCGGCCCCTGCTTGCCAATCTTGCTGTCCTCAAAGTAATGTGATGTATTTTTTTTACTCTATAACTTTCTTGTTTGGTTTAGAAATCATTTTAAATCACCACCTAAGTGATGTAGTGCTGCGCAAACTCCGGTTTTTCACCTCCGGCTTCGGCTCCGCCTCCGGCCAAGAAAAACTCCGGCTCCGGGAAAACAAGCTCCGGCTCCAGCAAAAAATTTCCTGCTCCGGCAAATTCGTGAAAATTTGAAGTATGGAAATTTAACATTTCAAAATGGAAGCACTGTCATAAATGAATGCAATATTTTCATGTGAATTTTTACTCTTTTCTGTCAATACTAATCGTGTGTTGCTCGGAATATTTTTTGGCCGGATATTTATCAGATTTTGTGGGACGTTTACCAAAGTCTGATAGTAGTCGCCAGAAAATAAGTGCTGCCGAAGTTTTGCCGGAGCTGAACTAACTCCGTCTCCGGCAAAATATGCCAAAACTCCGGCACCGGCTCCGGTCCTCCGGCTCCGGCGCACAGCAATAAAGTGATGTACGTGTGTATTGTGCATCTTTTAATATGCCTGCCTCAATCTTCGTACTTCAGGGTGATAGAGATCTGGTGACATCAACTCATGTGAAACAGAGAGTTACACATTACACGAAGGCAGCGGCAACATTAGTCCAACGTCCAAGAATAAGATTGGAATACGGAGCGAGAGTACCACAAGTTGTTAGACAGAAATATCTTGATAAACTTGTAGATGAATATCTGAGTATGTATGACGATCAGCAAGAAGCATTCGATAAGGTGAACGCTTGTTTCCTTATTCTTCAGCATAGTTGTCAGATTGAGACTGGGCGCTAGTATTTCTGTAGTATTTCTGATACAAAGTGGACTTCGGTGATGTAATATATTGTATAATGAACGCATCAAAATACTGTATTCTCCCGATTAAGCGGCTCCCCTTGAGTAAGCGTTCCCCTTCTCAGATAAGCGCCTTTTAAAATTAATTAAATTAATTAAAATTAATTAAAGTTAAAATTAAATTAATTAATTTAAATTAATTAAATTAATTAAACTTTGACGTATTAAATTGCTCATTAAGAGAAACACTTAATTTAAACAAAAATTTTATCAAAATTTAACTTAAGCGAGTTTGAATTAATTTAATTAAAATTAAAATTAATTAAAATTAAATATCCTCCATTATTATTATTTTTGGAGAAAAAGTTTCTTACTCTTCACGTGATTTTGTATATTTGTAATAAGCACCTCCCTCGAATAAGCACTCCTCGTTTTAGCCTTCACGCTAATAAGTGCTGCAGTCGCGTAATCCAGGCAATACGGTGGTGGAGAACACTTTTAAAGTGAATTGAAGAAAACCTTTGCATTGACAGGAAAACAACAAAATTCTTTGTCGCTATATCAAGATACTAGTTAATGCATCAGTTAAAGTCGCATTTTGCAAAATTTTGTGTAGGCGGAGAAGGAAGAAAAAGGTATTTACATGAAAAGTCAAAGACGTCAAATGTATATTAACTTATGTGTAAACCTCATCAAGACCCTGCGTGACGTCAGTGATTTGTCACGTGGCAGCGATGACGCGGGGACTGGCAAACGTAATCCGCTGGCCAGTAAGTCCACCTTACCCAGTCCATCGAAACGTCTAAAGATTGACACGACCTCGATCAGTGTCGCCAAAGTCGCCCAAAATGTGGAGAATCATATCAGCATAAAAACACAGAACAAAACATTGGAAAGTGACGAACTAACAGGTACATTACATCATATTTATTGAAGACACAGCCATTGGATACGGCAGACTTGACCAAAGTCTTTGATCATTTGTTCGCATTTATGCATTTGTTTCTTTTCAAAACGCGATCCTTGTCTGAACGTCGCACGAGAAACTATCGAACACCGTGTGAACTTTAGTTGATTAAGATTCAGCAGTTTTGAAACATTCTGCAAGTTTGTACGTTGTTTTTATCGGCGACGTGTTAATCACACCATTGTCGGCTATCATTGATTAGTAAAACTCCTTATCTGTTAGGCTTACTTTTCATGTTCATTCATCACCGACAATGGATCGGAGAACATCGCCCGTAAATTACGAGACACTGCTCGATCTCAATTCAATGATTCGTTGCAAAAAGAATGGACAAATCCCACTATAGGCTAAATTTTGGTCTCAACAAAAAGAAGTAGATTCATCCACCCAGCTGGAAAGAGCATATTATATTTAGTAAAACTGCAAAGTTTGGTCGCTAATGGTTGTAAAATGCGCGGAAAATTTCCCTGCGAAGTATACAAATTTAGTATATTTTTCTATTACGTGCGGACATGTTACCATTTTTGAGCCGAAAATGACCAAAAGTTGTTACCATTTTCGAGTCATTTTCGACTCAAAAATGGTAACATGTCCGCACGTAATAGAAAAATATACTAAATTTTCAAACTTCGGAGGGCTATTATCCTGCATTTTACAACTTTTCGCGACCAAATTTTTCGATTTTACTACATCTCCTATGTTTTTTCCACCCCTGTAGCTGAATTTACTTCTTTTTGCCTGGATTGAAATTTAGTCTATCATGGGCTTTGTCCATTGCTTTCACATTCATAAGAGGTGTACCTACACTCAAGATTAAAAGTCCTATATGACTTGTTTCTAGAGGACGAGCTCTACACTCGGATGCAGAAATACATTTTAACTGAAGAAGATTTAGTTGGAAACGGATATCCACGACAATCTAGCATTCCTGGCCGTGCGCAGATTACTGATTGTTATTCCAAAGTAAAGAAAAACGTCAATGATCGTAAGTACAATCTTCTGTTGCTGTACTTCTTTACATGGCATGCTGATGATGCATATACGCATTAAGCGTAGCACCTATACATTAGTGGCATAACGCTTAATAGTGTACCCTACCTGTCGCTTGTTTCTCAAAATGTATGGGGTGGTGTTGCGGAGAAATTTTAACAACACATTCTCACAGTTGTCCTCATTTTTGCACTCGTAGTCAAATCTAAAGGCCATTTTCCATTACGGCCGTTTTACCCGCGCGGGCGGAGCGCACAGATTTGAACATGCTCTGTCTTTGTCTGCCCGCGCTTGGTCTCGCGTGCACGCAAGGAATGTTAGAAGTAATTCAACTTTCTCCGTGTGCACGCGAGATCAAGAGCGGACAGACAAAGATAGAGCATGTTCAAGTCTGTGCGCTCCGCCCGCGCAGGCAAAACGGCCGTAATGGAAAATGGCCTTAAAGCGTTCTACTCCATCACAAACATGCTGTACATCAACCAATTGCTTCTAGTGTGTACACATTTTAACGACAATTCACGTAGTTAATGCTTTCTAGGAATAAATAATTATAAGCAATTTTAGATTATTAACACAAGTCCCGATGTTGTAGCAACTCGTCATATTTGTTGTCGATGTGGTAAACCATTCGTGATTCTTGAGTCTGGAGAATATCAGAACAAAGATGAATGTGTCTATCATCACGGACGCCTGCTTCGAAGCAGAAGTAAGATTTGTTCATTTTAGTTTTATGTATTGGTACATGTTTAGGCACACTCAAATGCTCGATACCTTTTGGATGAAACACTTAGTACCAAAGCTTTATGAGTCCTACATATCTAACAAGGCCAGGAATAGTACAGCTCCAGGTCCTTTTTCAAGGCTAGGTCAGGGAAATAGACTTAGAAATAAGAATACATAGATGAGAATCTTTGAGGGTAACAACAGTGAAAAGACATTTGCAATGTTTGTCTTAATTCTGCAAACTTCAAACTGTAAGGAAAGAAAGTTCTTGCTGAAATAGAAAAGTTGCTGCTCTTTGAATAACTGAAATGTTACGTACAAACCCTGTCTTTGACAAGGTGCTTTGCAGGGGGAGAGATTGAGCACTCTCTTATATTTTTCAGCCGCCGGAGAAATAGTGACGTCATATACTTGTTGTCAAGGTGAATCGGGCTGTACGGGTTGTTCTATTGCAAAGGTTGGTTGCGATTCTTTGCTGTATTTTAGATGAAACCCTTCTTTAACATCGCTTAAAATGTACTACGAGTGTAGTTATAGCGATTCTCCTCTAGCTAAACTATAATAATTGCAAATTGAAACCCAACGTATTCTTGGGTTGTTTTTTTAATATTCCAATAATGTCGTATGACCAGCACATAATTTAGATACAAAATAAAAACGCTTGGACTAAATAATTACATAATTAGAAGGAAAACTCCTGCTTTTGTGATACTTCAAATTGCAAAAACAACTGAAAAAGTTTGCCAGTTTATGTTTGAAGCTACAGGGATTTATTACTATGGTGCCATCTGACACCTAATGTTGATAATGACTATGGTAATGACGTCATTTTTAGGCGCACGTTCGAGATACCGACTGGTCTGAAGAAAGTGGTTTTGCGGAGACTCGAAGGAATCCAAAACCTGGAAAAAGGAAAATTTTTGCGTTGGATTGCGAAATGGTAGTTTGTGTTCTTTTTTTGCTCAAAAATTTGCTTATTATTACGCATCTGTGAACGAAGAGCTAGTCGATCTTAAGTTTGAGTTAAAGCATAACTGGACAAAAATTCTATTTGTGTTTAGTGCTATACGAGGAGAGGCCTGGAACTTACCCGGGTTACTGTGGTAGATTACAAATGTCAAGAAGTTTATGATACTCTGGTGAAACCTGATAATGATATTGTCGATTATAATACAAGGTAATTTTTGTTTAATGATATGTAACTAAACGTGATTGGCTCGCTTTCGACTTTTTCGCAGCGAGTTGTGTCTCTAGCGAATCAGTTTACTAGTTTTTCAGCTTTTCGCTTGAAAATATTCGCATGGTGATAAAAGGGCTTTAGTCAACGTACTCAATACCTTGTGTGCCTAAAATTTCGTGGGTGTATTTTTTCTTAGATTCAGCGGTATAACCGAAGAAAGCATGATCGGAGTTACAATGTCATTACGCGATGTTCAGTCGGTATTGCTGAGTATGTTTTATAATGATACCATATTACTGGGACATAGCTTGGAAAGCGACTTGAGATCTTTGAAGGTAAGTTGTTTTTAAAAATTCTTTTATGTAGCAATGCGTTCAGTGCACCCTACATTGTATTTTACTCTATTTAACAGGTAACGGTCGTAGCTATGTTCCTCAAGGATAATTTAGAGAAGATCGATTTGTCTTAGTAACCATTAAGTGGCAAAAGTCACATCTGCAGCAGACGAGTGAAATGTTTGATTTTAAACAAATAACAATGTGGGGCACTGGGACGCATTGTCACTCGATCGTTTAGCTAAAACAGGATATGCACGCATGTATAGTTGTTAAATATAGCCTTTTTTTCGCTGTAGATAATTCACAGTACGGTTGTAGATACTGCAATAGTATTTCCACATCGTCTTGGGCTACCTTATAAACGAGCATTAAGATCGTTAATGGCAGAATACTTGAGGAAAATTATTCAGGATAATGGTAAGTTAAGTCACTATGGGATCATGCTGTACAGTGTACAGTGTACAGCCTGACGTACACCTCCGTCCTGCCGAGTTCGCAAACTGGTGAGCTTACGATTGTACAATGCTTACCTCGACGATGTCGCTGTTAAGGCCATTTTCCATTACGGCCGTTTTGACCGCGCGGGCGGAGCGCACGTTCTTAAACATGCTCTGTTGTTGATTGTCCGCTCTTGATCTCGCGTGCATGCGGAGAAAGTTGAATTACTTTTAACTTTC